>JAAVUB010000581.1:0-29834 GCA_014898885.1 Fusarium lyarnte (nom. inval.)
CCCGGAGTCTACACCCCCGTCGTCACACTCTACAAAGCAGACGACCCAACCCAGCAAGTAGACCATGAAGCCATGCAAACCCAATGTCAAGCCTTGATCAAGGCAGGCATGCACGGTCTCGTCTACCTCGGCACGAATGGCGAATTAGTTCTCCTCTCACGAGACGAGCGCAAAGCCATCATCAAGACAGCCGTGCAGGCAGCTTCTGCAGCCAGTGGACCTGACTACCCTATTGTGGCAGGCATCTCAGCACAGTCCACACAAGAGACGATCCAGAACGCCAAAGACGCAGCGGAAGCTGGCGCTGGCTTTGGGTTACTTCTGCCGCCGAATTACTGGCCGAAAGCGCTACCCAGTCAAGCTATAGTGTCGTACTTTAAAGAGGTTGCGGCGGCTTCACCGATACCTATTGTGATTTACAACTTTCCCGCTGTTACATCTGGCATTGATCTAGATTCTGATCAACTAGCTATCCTGGCTTCTGAACCGAATATTGTAGCGGTGAAGTTGACCTGCGGAAATGTTGGAAAGCTCGCTCGGTTAACAGCACTATTTTCTCACGAGCAATTCGGTGTTTATGGCGGAAGCAGTGATTATCTCCTTCCCACCTTGCACAGTGGTGGGAGCGGCTGTGTTACAGGGATGGGTAACATTTTCCCATCAAGTACAGCGGGTGTCTATGACTTATGGAAGGCTGGCAAGATTGACGAGGCGAATAAGCTTCAGGGCCTTGTAGCTCATGCGGAGTGGGCGTGTAAGAAGGGTATTAGCAATACCAAGTATGGATCGTGGCATTTCTTTGGTAAGGATATTGGGCTGGATAACGAGAGTTCATGGCATATGAGGAAGCCTTATCAGCCGCTTGATGATAAGGCCAAGGAGTGGACGGTTAAGACATTGAGTGTTCTGGCGGATGCTGAGAAGCAATTGAGGAAGCAATAGACTGTTTGGTATTGTCAAAGTTATTAAATGCACGACCAAAAGAAAATTTCTTGTTAAACCGTTCTTGCTTAGCCCTTGTGAGTGATTCTTGATGCATGGCCGTTGATACGATCCCTGTCGCCAGACCTTGTCTAGATCAAAGCTCAGTGGCGAGACTACGATACGCAGTGTGACCAGGCAGACGCGTAAATGCTTTGACTGTAGACATATCCAAAGTAGAATCGAACCTGTTGAACTGGATTACTCAATCGCCTTGGCCATTTTGTCTGTCAGGCTTGACTGGTCGCGATGCATTAGCCTGTCGCCTTCATCATGGACACGGACTGTCTTTCGCATTTGTTGCCTGCACACTTATCATAAGATCACAAGCCATCACTGGTAATACTTCATGAATATCGTGATGCTCGGTCAAATACCCGACACCGATATTATCACATTTCCTGCACTGATGCTGCAATCATCTTTCGATGATGGCACAGATATCACCAAGCGGGCGGTCATCCCCTTCGGTCTTCCCTCCTACTGGCCAACCAACCCTCCCCCCCCAAAACAAGACTATCAGTGCGTCTCCAAGCACGACTCATTCAGAACTCTAAACGCGCTAGTCTCTCTCCCCAGATTCGATACCCCATACCCCGCATTCACTCCCCATGCCAAGTTTTTAATCCCATAAAAAGGAGTTGATATCCCCGATACCAAAGCCTCGCAAATCCAGTGATACTTTAATCACCGGGATCAACTATACCCAACATTTACTTTAATCCAAGTTTATGACCATGGCTCTGAGAAATTCCATCTCGGATGAGAAGGATGTCGAGGCTATCGCCTCCCATCTGGATCATGCCAACACTACAGCTACCAATGGTGGTTTGTCCGCTGAGGATATGGACTTTGTCGCCAACTTTCCCGATGAAAAGAAGAAGAAGGTCTTGGCAAAAATCGATGTAAGTTGATTGGTTCCACTCTGCGCAAGCAAGATCTGACTCCTTCAGTGGCGACTCATGCCGATGCTGGCTATTCTCTACCTCGTCACGTACATCGACAAAGCGAATATCGGAAACGCCAAGATCGAGGGGATGCTTCCGGATCTTGGTATGAGTGGAGAGCAGTACAATATTGCGCTCTCAATCTACTTCATCCCTTGTAAGTTCAGCTCTCCCGATGCTGGACATTTCTAATTTGGATAGATATTCTCGCTGAGGTTCCTAGCAACATGATTCTCAACAAGTTTGCGAAGCCTTCTCAATATATGGCTACCATCATGTTTATCTGGGGCATCGTCGTGGTCTGTACTGGCCTGATTCACAACTTTGGTCAACTCTGCGCCATCCGCATCCTTCTTGGTCTTTTTGAGTAAGTAGTCTCTCACTTCTACCCTCATACATGCTAATATCATAAGGGCTGGCTTCTTCCCCGGCGCTATTCTGATCATTTCGAAATGGTACCTCCCCCACGAGACACAAACCCGAGTCGCCATTTTATATACATCCGCTGCCACCGGAGGTGCTTTCTCAGGCCTCTTCGCTTACGCCATCGCCAAAATGGACGGCATAGGTGGCCAGACCGGTTGGAGATGGATCTTCTTCATTGAAGGAATCTTCACAATCGTCATGTCGTTCGCCACATGGTTCTTGCTCATTGACTCGCCCACTCTCTCTTACTGGCTCACCGATGAAGAGAAGCGATATCTCGTGCTGCGCCAGGCTTCCCGAAGAGTCACCAACGCGGGCGAGTATCGCGAGAAGACGTTCGACAAGGGCGCTTTGTTTGATGTTCTAAAGGACTGGAAGGCGTATCTCCTCGTCATCATGTCCTGGTCCAACGCCGCGCCCAACTACGGCCTCAAGTTCTCCATGCCTTCTATCGTCAAGGGAATGGGCTACACATCTAGCAACGCCCAACTCATGACCATTCCTCCATATCTATGTGGAGCTATCTCATCATATCTCCTCGCCCGATTCGCTGATAAGCACAAGTGGAGAATGCCGTTTATCGTTGGTCCTCAGCTCTGCATCATCGTTGCCTTCTCCATCCTCATGACCAAAGCCGAGTTTATCGTTCAGAACCTAGGAGTGTGCTACTTTGCAGTCTGTCTCGCTTGCGCTGGCATGTACCCCATCTTGCCTGGTACCAGTGCCTGGAACATCGACAACAACCTCAATCCCACCAAGCGAGCGATCAGTATTGGCTTTGTTACCTGCGCGGGTACTATTGGTGGTATCTATGGCAGCTATATCTATATCGACAAGGAGAAGCCTAAGTACACGACTGGATATGGTGCATCGCTCGGATTCGCTATCGCAGGAATCTTGGCTGCTGTTACGCTTGAGACTGCTTTGATCATGATCAACAAGAAAAGATCCAAGATCAGCGAGGCTGAGGTTCGAAGCAAGTACACAGAAGAGGAGCTTGAGATGATGGGTGAGAAGAGCCCGCTGTACCAGTACAAGCTGTAGTAGAAATAGTGATAGGAGTTGTTTCAGGTAACTTCAGTTTATATAAATTACCAAATATTTGCTCTACAAACTAAGAATATGGAGTATGGAATATGTAGGGTCATAGTTACAGGGCATATTTGCTGCATTAATCTAAACCGACTATGAAAGCGCGTCACATCTGAAAGAATTATGTACTTATAAGAAACTATTTACTTATACGTGATTATGTACTTATACAGCCAGAATGTCAGCAAATATGCACTTTATACCCCAGACGTAAGCAGAGATATATTCTGCACCTTGGCCTCAGCCTCTTGTTACAGTAATCATACGGCCTCTTTAACTTATTATTAAGTCCGAAGCCTTCTCACAACTGTTATGCGTCTTCTTACAGCTGGAGATAACGGCGAACTCCGCCTGGCTGATTTTGTTGGTGATCACATCCCGCCTTATACTATTCTTTCACACACGTGGGGAAAGGACTATGACGAGGTTACCTTTCAAGACATGGTAGAAGGTAAAGGGAAAGGCAAAGTTGGCTACGAAAAGCTCCGTTTCTGCGAGAAGCAAAGTGCAAATGACAACATCAAGTTCTTCTGGGTGGACACCTGCTGTATTGATAAAACAAGCAGCGCAGAGCTTTCTGAGGCAATTAATTCCATGTATCACTGGTATCACGAAGCAGAGAAATGCTACGTGTATCTCTCAGATGTATCAATCAATAGCTCTGTTGAAAACACTGAGTCTTCCCAGCAGACATGGGACACAGCGTTCAGACAGAGCCGATGGTTTACTCGGGGCTGGACACTCCAAGAGCTGGTTGCGCCATCATGTGTCGAGTTCTTTTCCCTGGAAGGTGAGCGACTTGGAGATAGGGAATCCATGATTCAAGAGCTTGAAGAGATCACGGGAATCAACATGCAAGCTCTTCAAGGAAGCCCTCTTTCTCGTTTTGCCCTCGAGGAGCGAATGTCGTGGGCAAGAGGTCGTGAGACCAAACGTGAGGAAGACGCTGCATACTCTCTTCTGGGAATCTTTGGCGTACATATGCCGCTTGTGTACGGGGAGGGTCGGAGAAATGCATTCATTCGACTTCAGAGAGTGATTGAAGAATCTTCAAGGAACTTTGGGTCCGATAGTTTCGGATTTATACTGCAAATAGGCACAGCATTGCACGAGATCGACGACACCTATACGTGCCTAATGGGCGATATAAACAGAGATGGCTGGCCGGACTTGGTCGCTGTCAAGTCGAGCGGCACTAATAGCAACAATATTGAAGTCAGCATCCTCTCTGGAGCCTCAAGATTCACGACATTCATTGCAAAAATGGCAACTGGCCTGTCCCAGACAGCGGCTACACAATATGACTTTGCCCTCGCAGACTGGGACGGCGACAAGAAATTGGATCTCGTCGTGATCAAGAAAGGCAGCACCGACACTAAAACCACCGAGGTCTGCATTCTTTCAGGGGCCTCTAATTTCCAAGACGTCATTCTAGAGACCGGGACCGCGCTGCACGAAACTGACGACACCTGGGCCTTTGTAATGGGACGATGGAACTCGGGCAGAAAGCCGGACCTATTCGCCATCAAGAAATCCAACACGGGCACCAACAGCACTGAAGTACACGTCCTATCCGGCGCATCAAACTTCCAGAAGTTCATTCTGCAGACAGGCACGTGCATGCATGAAACCGACGCGTCGTTCGACTTCGCCGTCGCAGACTGGAACGCCGACGGGTGCCCAGATCTGCTCATTATATGGAAAAGCAATGATAGCAAAGTCTACTCTCTGGTGCATGTGCTTTCTGGTGCGTCGACCTACCAGGACTTCATGCTGCACGCAGAAATACCGCTGTATGACACTCTCGGAATGTATGAGTTCATGGTCACCGAGTGGGCGGCTAATGGGAAGCTGGATTTGGCAGGGATTAGGAAGAGTAAGACCGGGACTAAGAGCACAGAGGTGCATATCATGACGGGAATGTAGTAGGATAGAGACTTAGAAGGAGCTTTAGCACTAAGGCCTGTTATATATTAAATGAATCTTTAAGTTTACTAAGTAGTATATTAAAACAAGAAATCGTATATTATTAAATAGCCTATAGATATAATACATCTTTCTGTAGCTAGAATCCATTAAGTAGCTGCCGCAGGCCTGGGGACCAGAAAGAAATTCATAAAATCGCAACAATGAATAATCACATACTGATTTCTGTCAGCCCTTTCCGCCGTAATCCAAACATTTTTCAAGTTTGGTTGCCTTCTATCGAAAAAACGCCTTTTCTTGTTGTTTGAAGACGCTCATCATGACTAATTGAGCTTCGATGAAGGTGTGGTATAGGCCCAGTCATCTGGTGATATTTTGCCCTTGAGCCCAGTAACTTCCGACGGCACTCTGGAGGTTTATAATACTTTCGCCTATTAAGTGTTAAAACTTTTATTGATGGTAGCGCAGTTTTTACCTGTATCGGGAGTTTAATAGCTAGTTCTTGATGCAGGCATAACCTACAACGGGTTTCACTAAGACAGATGCCTCGCTTCTCCACTTTTCTCCAACTCCACGTTTCTACTTAGGAGGGTTCGGAAAAATAGCCACCCGAGTCGGATCATTTGGGCTGAAGGACCCCACACGAAGAGAATAAGAAGTCGAGGCCTTTATTGCCCTTCATCATCTTCCTTTAACCTTTTCAAGTCCGTTCAGTGCGATAAGTACAATACAGTCTAATCCGACCAAGTCAAGCCACATCAGCCAGTGCCCCCATCAAGATCCGCGCCCTGCTACTCTTTCAAACGCAACCAACAATAGAATAGATATATCACAAATCCACAACGCCGCACCTCTAAAATATTGCTTACGCCTTGTCTGCACTCTATTGGTATGGATAATGGACGCCTCCACAGAGCAGCAAAATGAAATTGCCAAGTTGGTTCAGCAACACGGAGCAGTTCCTCCACCCTGGTTCATGTTTCCAGGGGATCATCCGTACGACATAGGCTGGCGCATGGGTGCTGGCGAATCTTTTATTATGATGTATTCCACTTGGTGGGAGCAAGAAAAAGAGAAACTCGACGAAAAGCAGCGAATCGAGTATTTTCGCCGATGGCCGCCTCCACCGGAATGGCTCACTTGGATGATAGAAGCAATCTGGGATCTTAGCCCTGAGGACGTGAAGGATGATGATGATTACTCACCTTACTTCAAACGCATCGAAGCGCTTGGTTTCGGGTCTGAGGATGATTACAAGAATGCTATGCGTGATGAGGAAGAGTAAATTGGAAGCGATGAGACGCCGAAAGATTCTGTCACTGGAACGCATCAGGCCTTAAGGCCTGCAAAACCAATGGCGATATTGCAGAAAAGCTGCAGGCGGCTATAAAGAAGACCGAAGCAGTAAAGTGTTATGGCTTGGATCAGCCAGGAGAAGGCAGAACCTTTAATATGGCACTACTATGTCACCAATTTGGCACCTATATCATCTCCCAAAAAAGACTATAAATCCAGGGACGTAGATCTACAATACGTTTGATTTATTCGGGAAATACACATCTTCTATCAAATTTATGTACCGCAATTGTAAAGAATGGAGCCAGCAGACGGGGCAAGAAGTGTAGGTAACTGGTGTGAAGCGTGGCGTGATATGATGTGCAGGAGCTTGACCAACTTCAGACTGCTTATCATACGCGCCATCGTACTTCCAAGAGAAATAATCTTGTCCAGCTTGGTCGATGTTCATATGCTGTGAACCTTTACTCCGTCGGGTCAGGAATAGGTACAGATTCCCCACGCGTGAAAGAAACGCCGTCAAGGTAGAATCTGGAGCTAAGGCCTTGGTTCTGCGTGATAGTGATGCAAAGATCAGTAGAGTCAATGTTTGGGCCGACATACGAGAAGGTGTAAGTAAAGTCGTTGAAGTTACTAGACCCGTCAATGCCATGTTCACCAGAGTCGTACACCCCACCAATGGACAGTTCAGCGGTATTGATATTGTCATCACAGCCGAGGATGTTTGAACCATACTCCTTGATGCAGTTCTGGCTGATCTGCGCTTTGAAAGTGTACTCGAAGCCCGCCTCAACTGCGACGCTCTGGCAGACCCTGGCGTTGTTATGGAGATTTCCAGGCAATTTCCTGCAGAACATTAGTACGGAGTCATCAATGTTTTAAAATTCTAGCAATACGCACAGACACTTGCTGCCCTCGGGGCAGTAACCCTCGGAAGTGATGACTTCCGGAGAGGTTCCTTCTACCACCCAAGGATTCAAGGCGGAGTCTTCGAAACCGCCATTATCGACGAGGTTGGTAACCACGGGAGGGCCAGCTATAGTCGTAGTGGCTTCGATTGTTGTGCTTGTGGCTTCGTCGGCGGTTGTAGAGGTCTCGGTCTCTTGGGAAGTGACAGCAGTCGTAGTCGCGAGGATGGTAGTAAAAGAGCTGATACCATCGGTCGTAGTGACAGAAGATGCAGCACTGGTCTGAGACACCGTGACACTCTCAGTCTCTTGAGAGGTCAAGCCAGAAGTAGTCGTCTCCAATTCTGAAGTGGCAGAGACGGCTGTAGACGTTTCTACGGTAACAGAAGACTCAATGCTTGACTCGGACTCCGTGACGCTTAGAGTCTCTTGAGAAGCAGTCGTTGTCGGCCGAGGATAGGGGACACAAGCCTAGAACTGTAAGCTTTCACCTGGGACGACAGAGCGGCGTTTTAGAGCACTCACCCGAGCGGCGCAGAGGCCCGCGCCTAAGACCAGGGAACCAAAGGTAGTAGTAACACGCATCGTGAACAAACTTGTAAAGAGCGACAAGAATTAAAACGAGTGACTGAAATGTGGTAAATAAAGCGAAGGAAAGAGAAAGAGATGAAAGAGCGGATTATTTCCTTATTATCACGTTAGGCTTCCTCGAGAGCTGGAAGACAAGCTGGAACTATTGATCTTAGGGCGCGCTACTTGACCAGATGTAGCTAGTAGATTCAATAGTCTTTATAGCCCCCTGTTTTTTCAGGGGCAGCGCAAGTACGGCGATCTCCTAATTTTAGATGTTAATTGTTCTTCTGGATTGGATTGCTGCCTTGAAGGTTAAAGTTTAGCCAGTTCTATTATCATTTCATAATCAGTTTCGCATCGGCTTTAAGACCAGTCTCATTATTATTAGAGTTACTTATAGATAATATGTTATTGGCTATAGCAGGATTAATAAATGTTATTATAGAATTCTTATATTCTGTCGGCATGACATGGTTTTACTTATCAGACTGATTAAGAATTCACTCCCAGCTTTAAACTACTTGGTGGCGTTATCTGTCAGTGTCAGTATATCTACGTTAAGGTTGTCGTTTGGCTAAGCCACTCAAGTAGTGTCAAGCCACTGGGAGTAACCTCACACTAACTGAATTAAACTGAAGACTAATATATTTCAGGTGTAACTACGGTTTCTGTGTCTGTGATTTCTTTTTGCTTACCGTCGCCCTCCACGAGTTCTGAGACTTCTACCGAGATATCTTCAGTGCCGTGCTAGCTCAACAAAACGCTGACAAATGAAACCGAGACCAGTAAGGCTTTGGCGTGAAATTTCCCCACTATGACACTAACTCCACTAATCTCATCTCCATCTTTTCTCTTTACCCTTTCTGTCTTCCTCTTGTCATCATCTATTCTCCCTTCATCATGATCAAAGGTGACGCCATCGCCTATAATGTCGCCGTATTCATCAGCACTCTATTCCTTCTCGAGTTCGGTGCCGACAAATTCGTCGATCATACCGCTATTGTCGCCCATCGGACTGGAATTCCAGACACAGTGATTGCTCTGCTGACTGCCGGTGCAGAATGGGAAGAGGTACGTCCGCAACCCTCTTGTCCACAACTCTATCCTCCTAGATTAAATGGATCATAGCTCGTTGTGGTTGTTGCTTCACTTGCGCAAGGTCGACCCTCTCTGGCAGTGGGAAATATCATCGGATCTGCCATTTCGAATATCCTCGGCGCCTTTTCGCTCGGACTTTTGTTTCGTCCAACGGGCTCGCACGTTGAGTTTGACAGGAGCTCCAGGGTGTACACGCTCTGCTTGCTTGCCGTCACGACCTTTGCCGCGCCAATCATTTACTTCTCCCACAGGCTCGTCTGGTTAGTGTGTGGTTCTATCTTGATTGCCTTTTTTGCCATCTACCTGGTCTCCATAGGCTGGGCCATCAGCCGAGGCAGACTCATCGCACCCGAAGGTTCAGATGATGGTGGCAGCGATGATGAAAGCGACACCTTGTCGATAGAATCAACGCCGTCTGTCAGGAGCCCCCTACTACCGAGCCATGAGGAGCTTGAGCCTGATGATAGCAACGAACGGGGCCAGCGAGTCGAGGGCACTTCTGAGATGGCCGAGGTCGCAAGTTTGAGGAACCGTAGAAGGAGCCGGAGCCTCGGTTATCATGTCGGGTTTTTACTACTGGGCTTCTTCGCCATATGCCTGTCGGGCTATGTCCTCTCGCACGCCGCCATTAACGTCACAGACGCTGTTGGCATCTCTGATGTTTTGTTCGGTATCGTTATTCTGGCCATTGCCACCACCCTGCCAGAGAAATTTGTTGCCGTCCTGAGCGGAAACCGAGGCCATGTAGGGATTCTTGTGGCCAATACCGTCGGGAGTAATGTTTTCCTCCTGTCACTTTGCCTAGGCATTGTAATGGTTGATACCTCCGGGAGCTTTGATGGGGGTAGTATCAAGATCTCAGAGCTATGTGTCCTCTGGGGTTCTACACTAGTGCTGACAATAACTGTTTGGTACGGTGAAAGGTTTGATCGTTGGATTGGAGGAGGTATGTTGTTCGGTTATATTGTATTTATCGTCTTGGAGTTTACAGTCATTCATAATCTGGCGGCTTAGCCACAACTATTGTTGTCAATGGAAGAGAATTCTGAGTAAAGCAGGACTGTCATAGAATGAGCTGACTAAATAGTCGTCAGGTTTATCTGAAGAGCTACAGTAGCGATGACTCGGGAAGGAATGTAGCTAGAGTCTGTATTGATATGCTTCCTGTTTGTAATTCACAGGTGTGAACCCAGTTCCAGGATGGCAGTGCCGTAGCGCGTACTTTTAAAGCTTTAGTGCTTAATTGACAAATCCTGGCTATGAAATCCCACACGATGCGTCGTCTCGACGGGTTGTTAGGAAGCGGAGGGTACCATCAATGTTCATCGCCGTAGTTCGACAGAAACGAAGAGGGTTAAACGGAGTATCTGCTGCCAATGCTTATGCACCATCTGCACTGACTGAGAGCATACTCTTCCTCTCACTGTTGATCCGGAAGCAAATCGAGACCATGGTTTAATATTCTGAGGAGAGATTGTGCGGTAGCATAGGTAATAATGAGAGATACTACCGATGTACAGGTCTCTGTTCTTATCCAGCAAGTTCGAAGCTCTTGGATCAGGATCGAACCTGTTCTGACACAATTTGGATGATTTCAAGACTCATAACGACGGTTTTCGCTGCCAGCGGAATCCGTCAAAACCCCATCTCCAGTGCCTACGGGCTTCTTGAAAGATTTGTCCTTCTTTCCTGATTTAATCTTCGTATTTCGTCGCTGAACGAACAGTGTAATACAAACCTTTGAGCACCGTCCATGTTTCAAAAGCCTTTGACATTGCCTTTCTTGTCGGGCGTAGTAGCAAAATTGCCAAGGCCAAGGCCTTAACCCTAGCATTCCGATTAAGCTGGGCCTCAGTCTCTCATTGGCCCTGGAAAGCCCTCCTTTTCAGCTCAACGCCATGAGGCATTCTCGAGCCGCCACAACTTGCCAATAATCTTGGCAGGCCAACCATCAGCAATCAGCAAGTGGAGTTCGATGTCTGGTAATAACATCCCTTAAAAGAAGAAGCCCCCTTGGATATAGAAAAGGAGAATAACACACCGGCCTTTTCTCCCTCATACCGAAACAACAATGGGAGGACCAAATACAATCGCAAGCGAGGCATTCGCCAACCCGAACAATAATTTGGAAGGACAGAACCCTGCCGATACTTCACGTGGCACTAAGAGAGCCAATTGGCAAGTCAGCCTCATCGGAGGCGCATGTGCCTGTATCATTGTCTTTATTATCAACCTAGGCGTTACCATCTGGTCAATCGTGAGCCTCAAGGAGAACGAAAGCAGCGAAGACTACGAGCCAGGCCAGAGGTCGAGCCGGAGGATTATGTACGAGGGATCTTGCTCGACTTCACGTACTCTCAGCGTCGTGATCCACCTTATTATCAATATCTTTGGCTCAATACTCCTTGCCGCAAGCAACTATGGCATGCAATGTCTTTCTGCACCAACAAGAGGAGATGTACAAAAGGCGCATGCACGCAAGCAGTGGATGGACATTGGGATCCTCAGCTTTCGCAACTTGAGAATGGTGTCTCGAATAAGAGTTGCTCTTTGGCTTCTGTTAGTCTTGTCTTCTGTGCCTCTGCATCTTTTGTAAGCTTTCCAAATCTGTACGCGTGACTGGGGCTAATGGTCCAGGTTCAACTCAGTAGTCTATTCCTCCTTGACAAAACGGAACTATTATACTTTCTCCGTTGATGAAGAATTTCGACTCCTTCGAAAAACCTCTGGATATGAACTTCTGGATAACCCGACTGATAAGGGCAGAATTCAGCAAATGATAGACGGAAGCCTTGGACAGCTTGATAATCTTACTGCGTTGCAGTGTATCGACGAGTATGCCGTGGCCTTCCAAACCAAGAGGGATGACGTATTAGTCATTGTCGACTCCTTTGGATCTGTGGTAACGGGGAGCGAGAATCCTAACTCACTTTTATATCACAGGGCCCCATGTGATTACCCCACTCCTTCAGATTATGACTGGATTTGCGGCCCCTGGGGCAGCTCATGCTCCCCATGCCGGAGCAAGTTACCTGAAGTCAGGAGACAGCACGACAATTGGAGACCGTGGGGCAACCGCGTGAAGTACTGCCTCAGTTTGCCAGTAAAGGAAATGTGTCGCCTGAACTTTGACTTTCAAATTGCGGTGGTTATACTTGCAGTCAACTTCATCAAAGCAATTGTACTAGTATTCATAGCATTAAGGCCACCAAAGGATCCTCTATTCGTTCTTGGTGATGCTATTGAATCATTCTTGGTGTCCCCGGATGAGAAGTCAGGTGGGAACTGCCTAGCATCTGCGCGCATGGTTCAGACAGGTCACTTCGACCGACCTTGTCACATGGATACAAAGCGTAGACGCCGGGGTATTGCAGTCACCCGGAGAAGATGGATTATCAGCATTCTTATGTAAGGCCCCAAGGTCTTAAGGGCTACTCAGTGCTGATGCATTCTAGGTACGGAAGTGCACTATGCGGTGCTTGTGCTCTCCTCATATGGGGTGTCGTGATACTTTCAGGTCCCCGAAATCCCAAGAGTCTTTGGGATCTTGGATTTGGCAGTGTTAACGAGCTAACATTGATATCGGGATTAAGGTGGGAGGGTAAGGGGGAAAAGAGCCTGATCTGGAATGTCCTCCTGGCCAACCTCCCACAGCTCATCTTTTCATTTCTCTATTTCCAATACAACGGCCTCTTTACCTGCATGGCCGCTGCAAAGGAATGGAGTGACTATGGAAATAAAAGAAGGTCCCTACGCGTGTCATCGAACCCAAGAGGCGAGCAACGATCACGATATTTCCTTCAGCTCCCATATCGCTACAGTATTCCTCTCTTGGTAGCTTCGATCTCTATGCATTGGATGTTGTCGCAGAGTATCTTCATCGTCGCTGTTGAAGATGGGTGGAATTGGGCATTGTTCACTTGTGGATACTCACCCATAGCCATTATCTTTGTCATTATCACAGCCGTACTTATGGCTGGTGCAGTTATCATCACAGCACTGCGGCGTTTACCCACTGCAATTCCCGTCGTAGCAAGTTGCAGCTTGGCGATTGCAGCTGCTTGCCATCTCCCAGATAGCACGCCGCAGCCGGACCCATCCGCGTTTCCTCTCCAGTGGGGTGTTATGTGGCGACAGACAGAAGCGTCTGGTTGGGAGCTTACGGACCATTGTGGATTTTCTCAATATCCGGTCGAGAAGCCACAGGATGGAATTATATATCATTGATGATATATTTCACTCTTGATTACGTCTAGCATGCCCTGCAGTGTTTCGAATAAAGCTCTGCCAACAGTGAGTTTTAGAGAGGGTGTCGGCATATCTTTGCCGAGCTTTTACGGCTGAATCATGGGTCCTTGGAATTATTGCTAAGTGTCTCATTAAGTTTTTGAAAGATCAAGTCATAGCGCTGTGGCTAGGCTATCTAAAACGCTAGCCATTTAAAGGTAAAAAGATGCTTAGTTATTATAATTAAATCAACAGTTAATCGCAATAACTTGTGAATTAAGAACATCACTGTTCCGGATTATTACTTTGCGCTAAGGGTTACTTCCTCTGGAGAGTTACTTCACTTGTTTGAGTTTTAAAAGAGAAAATGTATATATTAACTCATAATCCCCGGTTACTTAGATGACTTTCCCGAATCCCCTTTACTAATCGTACCTCTACTTGGCAAAGTAATAAAACCCCCTCTAGGAATGGAAGCACGGACAACGTTCGTATGATGGTTGATAGGTTTACCGAGTTGCGGATTACTATAGTCTGTTAGTGACATGATGTATGTAGACCGTGATGGAACTGACCCGTTGTATTGCAAACCGCAGACCAGATCGCCTTGCGCATTCATAACGGGGTCCTTGAAGAAGAAAACGCCCGATGCCGGAAGTGTGAACCTTTCCTGCCCCTGTAGGCAGTGGCGAATGGAGTTGATATACCACTCGAAGTTTCTGCCAGCGGCCTTGTAACCTTCCTCAAAGCCCTCCCTGAATTTTGCTAGATACTCATAGTTTCCATCGAAAGACGTGGTGAGATTGTCAACGTCAACCTGGAATTGCAGGCCACCATCGGTAACTTCTTGCATCTGGAACTTAACCGCCCATTTGGTTCCAGCCATGATCCTGGGGACGAAAGGTTTGATTAGCGTCGAAACTCGAAACCTTACTTGATCACCAAGTTCCCTGTAGCGATCTGTGGTCTCAGACCGCCATAGAGAACTAAGTTTATTCAATCAGCTTTGACAGACTTACTACTTGTTAATATTGAAGTCAAGTGGGCTAGGGTCGATAGTGAATTCAAATCTGGTCTGTTGACGGCCCTCGTACACAATAGTGTTTGAGCCGGCAGTTGTGTATGCCCTAGCGAGAGTCATGGCTGCGTTATGAGTGGTTACGCATGGGCAAACTGAGAGTCGGCGACCTACTATCTCCACCCATCCAGACTTGCACTGTTCCTACGTGGGTTTTCGCATGCAGTGCAGGCTTACGCCATTGCATATCCTGGTATCTCCAGACCTGGGAGCCTTTAGCGGGTGCACCTGCATAGGCATTCAAGAAATCTGTGTCACTTTGTGGGCAGTCGTTCCAGAATAAAAACTCTTGTGCCTTTGAAACATACGTGGTCGAGTACTTACTGGAGTCCTCGTATCCGACGCCAAAATCTAGCAGTAACTTTCTAGGCGTAAAAAGAAAAATGGACGTCTGCCCAGTATGTAACTTCGTATATATTCATAGACATGATGCGATTGATCGCCGACAGCTTTTGATTGACCAAGGATTCCATGCAGTTGGCAGAAGACAGGATAAAGGTCCCGAACTTGGACTGCGAGTCTGTCCCAGGCTTTCAACCGTCTGCCCAGTTGCCCATTCGCGTATCAAGCACCGCACCCTGTTGCGAGTCCGGAGGCCATTTGTTTTTCTTATCGTCTCGAGATAGAGTAAGTAGTTCAACCGGCCATTCCCGTTGAGACCTGGTGGATCACTGGTTTTGGCCTCAGGATTTGTCCAAGGATGGGAGCGGCTTCTTATAGTATTAGCATATAATTTCCATAGATTCGCTATCCGCAGGCGGTCCACTAATACAAGCCAAATTAAGTGGAAACATAAGCTAGTTAGGATAGATGATAGACGCGATTGAGAAAGTAATACAGCAAGATTGAGGAGAATTCATGTAGGGTTAAAGCGGACAGGTCGATCTCATGACAGTGCAATATAAGTAAGATAAAAGATTGGAATGCCTTGAGACTATAAACGATAGAGAAGCAATTAAAGGTAATAAGAGTGTAGAGGATAATGCCTTTAAAGTCAATTTTCTTACATTCTACAAAGACTATACTATTATATATAGACTAAACAGACAGAATGAGGAACAAAAATGAAGAAGAAAAAAATAATAATTAGCTAATAGCGAATCCGAATAGTTAGAAAACTATTATTGAAAAGCAGGAAATGTCGCCGAGGTCGTATAGTAGGTGTCTGGCGAGGCAAAAGCAGCAACAAATTTATCTTCAGGCGTTTTGGCGTCTGAACCTAGGTTCACGTCTGGGATGTCCACGAAACTGACAGGAACCTTCCACAAATAATCGCCTGGTGTTGACCCCGCCTCTGTTGTTTGGATAGGATCTTGTACAATGCGGATTGTCTGTCATATTGCGTTAGTGGTCTGGCAAATGCTGAAAAGCTGATTTACTCGTGAGTATGACACTTACTTTAGTCTTGGAAGCGAGCGTGAAGTCAATAGCTCCAGGAACCTAAGTAACATGTCGTCGTTAGATGGCTTAAAATACGGTCAGAGCGAGGACTTACATCAAACTTCACCCACTGTATCTGACCCTCGGGAACTTCCTCGGAGAGAGTAGTCTTCATCTTGACGGAGGAGGAGTCGACTTGATTGAGGGGTTTACCGAAGGAATCTAGCGTAAAGTCGCTCATGGCCTGTATGACACTGTTGATCGCCGTCGCGTTGTTGACACCATCGATTGTAATAACCACGTTACTTCGAATCGCTGCGGCAACAGGAACTTTTTCTTGAGCAACGAGGTCGATCTTGCCGTTGGTGATTTGGTCGTCAGAGATGGACCAAGTCGTGCTATGGTCATGGTTCATAAGGCTGAGATGCCCTACGAGGTACTCAAGAGCAGTTTGGAGATCGGTAAGGACTGCAACGGAAATATTGAATAGAGGGGACCCTTCAAGCTCTTTCCAAAGGTTAAATCGGAAGATTGTGCCCTCAGAAGTTACGGCCATCTCAGGGGTTTGAATCGTGAATGGGCCATAGGAGAATTCAGCGCTCGCCTGAAGTGGGATAGGTGTGTTTTCCAAGCATTGACCCGCATTCAATGCCTGAGCTGCTGCGCAAAACCCTGCATCGAGAAGACCATGGACTGAGACTGGAATAGGTTTGACATTGCATTTTCCCACAAGATCTTTGATAGCCACTAGAGATTGACTTGGCCATCCATAACCGTTGATAGATAGAGGTTCACCCTGGTAAGTGAGATGCAAAGTTGAATCTCCTATGAAAGCTGTTTTCTGCCAGAAATTCAACGGCTGGTCGAGCACAATGTGTAGAACCCCTGGTTGTTCTTCAGGAGTCTGATTGTTGTTGAAGTTTTCGAATTCTTTCTTCTTTGAGGCAAGGGTCGCTTGTAGGTCGATGGAGTTAGTCAGGTAGTCAGTCATAGGTATGGGTGTAGCCGTAGGGCCTGCGCAAGCGTCTAAAGCAGAAAGGGCATTCCTGTCTGAGTTCGAAAGCTTGACAGAAACCCAAGCATGGTTCTTGAAGCTCTCTCGAGTTTGAGAATCTATCATCTTCTCCTCTTTATCCTCAAAGAAAGGACTGTTGGTATCACCCCAGCCAATCAGGTCCTCAGTTTTGATGTAGCCGTAGGGGTATCTGTAAGCTCTTGCAACAGTAAGAACATCTGGAACCTTCTGCCCATTCTGGTCGACGTAGTGGTATGGCAAACCGAGGCTAAGGGCTACCTGTAATACAGCCGACATATCGTAGCAGTTGACTCCATACCACTGCTTCGGGTTTGTAGGATTGCAGTTTGTTAGCCACGTGTCGAGGTCAAAAACAGACCCACCAGCGAAGGTATAATTGGAAACACCAGCCAAAAATGCGTTGTAACGATAGCAGTGCATCGCTGGCTTGATTGCTGGGTTCTTGGTACATGTTTCGTCATGCTGCGAGATAAAACACGTCCAAGCCACAGACTCAATCCATGCCGCCATTGTGGTGGTGGCATTCTGAAAGGTTGGCAAAGCCATCATTTCGAGGAACTGAACTGGAATCCCTTCGAGTATTGCATACTCTGGAAGGTCGTTTACCAGTCCGAAAAGCTTGAGGAAACAAGTGCCAGAGACATCAAGAGCTGCCTCCTGACCAATCTGAATTTGGAATGAAACATCTGTGATAATACCCCAAGGCACATGGAAATCTGGAGTCGAAAAAACAATAGAGAAGTCCATGACCATCTGTCCTGAAGCAGCTTGTTGTTCAGTAGGCTGGGGAATAGGCTGGACCGTTCCATTGTAGCTCAGAGAACTCAATGAGTTAGGGCTTGGAAACATGTACGCTGCTCTCCCGACATAGCTGGAGATATCACCCTCAAAGGTGACTCGGACAGTCATTGTGAAGGGGTCCATGAAGGAGACAATAGGGGCATAAACAGCCATACTTCCCGCTATCGCGATTGGGGAAGTAGGGTCAAAGGGAGCGGAAGGAACAAGTTTCCTGGGTTCGCGGGTGAACGCGGGGCCACTTGAAATGGAGATAGAGTTGAGGGCTATTGTCGCAGAGGCCCCGTGGTTAGCCTTCAACAGGATGGGAAAGGATTTGAGAAATGCTTACAACAGGAAATCGACATGATTGCAAGGTTGGAGATTGTAAGTTGCTGATATTAAATGGTTTGCTTGATGGAGTCTGTACCTGTCTGCGAGAAAAGGCCTGGTTTTTAATCCCAACAGTAACGGCGAAGATCTGGATCTAACCTCAGTATATTGGGCATGTGATCTTACTTAGATTCTTCAGCATTTCCAACGAATCTCAAACAGCGAGGTCGAAAGACCGAAGGAGGGTATTTCAGCCCTCCACAAATATCTGTTGATCCATTCGCAATTGGGTCAGACGGCCAGCTAAAAACTGGGCTGCATAAAGCATTGGAAACTAGTCCAGACTCGGTTTAAAATGGCTTGTTTTCATAAGCGCCAGGAAATCGATAGATCTAAGACATGAGACCATTTCAGCATTTCGCATTCCCAAAAAATAATCTAGAACCTGTATGTCTGAGCTCGAAAACGCCTTTTCTCTTATCTACCCATTAGCATGTTGGCATGGCATCAGCCATCATGTGCCTCGTTCAATAGTCAAGATATTTGTCAGAACTTGACTTCTCAAATGGCTCCAGAACAAATCGTTAGCCGTCACTTAGTGCTCACGCAAATTCAACAGAGAAGTGCTTGGAATCGATTCTGAAATGGTTTTAGACTTGTAATTATTAATCTTTTGAATATTTCTTAATCCTATGCTACAAGATGCGAGGAAGCGAAATTCGGCTTGCCCATTACTGCTCGATCTCAATATTTGGTGAGTTTTGTTATAAATTTCTACAAATTGCTTATCGTCTTCCTGTTTCTGCAACATTGTTTTGTATGTGACGCTATATATTATAGCTGGCATTATTTCCCTGTTGCCGTGAATGCTGATATGCATTCAACATGACAGTGTGTTGTAAAGCTTTGTAACAATGACGTCAAGCTCCTGTGGCAAGCAAGCATTTTAGCCTGGCCTTGAGCCTTATCACTGCTGTATTGGGAAATGGGAACAGCGGTGAAAACGTATTGAGGCCAGCTGCTAGAGTTCCCGTGCTGTAGGATTGCGATTTTCGAAGCATGCGCCTTTCCAGCTTTGCCAATCAAGATAATTAGTACCAAATCTAGATTACGATGAGATCAGTCAGAGACATGCAGGTGCTATTGAAATATCTCACATCGGAGGAATGCCTTGATATCGAACTTGATGACTACTGCTCACTCGAGACATACATCGTACTCAGCTGTACAGGGAACAGAATCCATGAAATCGCTCAGAGATCGACAGATGAGCGGCCCGTGTTGTTCACCACTTTCCCCGGGGGTCTCGGTCCTGCGTTTGTCGTCCACATTTCGAATATTCCAACTAGTTCTTAAATAAGCACTTCTTTATAGCTTACCACTGATGTCACATGAATAGCCATAGCTCTATCAATCCTGACATTACAAAATTCATACGCCTGTATCTATCGCGCAACTATGGCTACTATTAAGATCGGCCCAGAGTTGATGACCAACTCTGTGTCTACAGTTCCCGTTCCCGCTGGTAGCCATCACGTTACTAATCTTGATCAGAAACGAATGCCAATGCTTTTTTGTCTTAGTAGTGACCGGCCATCACCTCGGCTGCAGATCTGTAAGACACCCTTCCCTCAAAGCCAATTCCACCCAAGATTATCTTACGGTATCAGTGTGCCGAGACGCCAAGGGCCACTCGCAGCTGTTTGATATACACGATCTCATCGGCTTGCCCAAGGATGGTTACGTTCAAACATTCCACGCAGAGCAGTCTTTGGGACTTGAGACTCCACCTCCCTGTTGCATACGGAGATGAAAAGCAGTCGAAATCGTACCTTCACCTCATGAAGCCTTTCACACCGAAGGTCCTGCCACCAAGTGATGATCCACTGCCTCATATACCCGGAGAGGCTCAGTTCGGGGCTATACAAAAGATTCTCATGGTTCGCAAGAATCTTGCTACTCGCTTATAGCTGCTGACACATTTATAATAGGCTCCATTCTCCGGAACCAACAACAACGTGATATACCCAGATATATTCCTTATCCAGCAGGAGCCAGATCAAACTGTTTCATGGGGAAAGGATATCTGGCATATTCAGGCACAGTCAAGGTTCAGGAGCTGGTCTACCTCCAAAGAACTCGATACTCCGGAAAACGCATCTGAGATCCTGGAAATGGCGCCTGCTTCTAGTTCATACGGACATGGACTCTATGTCCTGTATGTTACACAGGGCAAAACAAAACTCTATGCTCGATATATTAGACCCGATCCCAATGCCACTGACGGCAATCCGTTCATCTTCACAACCCCTGTCAGTTGTCCCGAAGGTATGTATCTGATTGGCGGTTCTTACATATACTGACCTCAGTCAGGCGTGCGATTTATTGCGTCGCTGTCGAATCACAAAGGATATAGTGGTCTTTTAATTGCCGCGTCTGATGGTATTAGATACCTACCTGTTATTAGATGCCACTTCCAGGGACAGACCCGGAAAGCTAATCTGTTTGACGTCTTTGGCATCGTTGTTGATGTTATAGGGTGTGTGATGGCAATTCCTGAACAGAATGATATGCCCGGGGCTGCGTACCGAAATGCAGTGAGTACCTGTGCGTTAATATCGGTAAAACCAGACTGCTAACCCTGGAAATTAGATAAGCGCTATCTCCTGCTTCCGAGACGTCTACCATACATTCGCCTTCTTCGTCAAGGGAAAAGACTCGGTCGAGAAAGTCGTCCTGGTTCTGGATCTCTTGACTGTATTTGCCAATCTCGGCCTCTCCGTCGCTGTTGGCATTGAGGAAACAAAGGCGGCGGATTCGTGGGAGGACTATGATCAAGAGGCAACAGAAACAGGCTTCATCACTTCGGGGCTCAACACATTGGCGGGTGTTGCTTACTTTACAGCGTTCTTCTTCAAGACTAACCCCGAGATCTCTGCTCCTAGTGCAGCTGTGATGGTCGGGACGGTGGCGATGGGAGCTGCGCTTGAGGATATGGTCTTCAAATTGCAATATGACAAGAGTAGGAAAGTAGCACTGCCTAGCCCACCACCAATTTGAGCGTTAGTAGTTTTGCCCTCTAGCTAGTTTATGTATGAAACGCAGACACAGAACTGCTCATTACTTCTTGAATTACGCTTCTCACCTGTGTGCCTCACTCTTGCATCGCTAGCTGGATGCTCTACCCCATGGGCTCTTTTACCTGCAGCTATTTCGACTGGTATGGAGATCTTGGATGTTCTTGTTGAGAGAAAACTCATCAAGACGAGGCCAATCGAAAGGCGAACTTAAGTACATAGTTCGTCGTCCGCGACTTGCTGCTATTCATAAAACAATGGACATTCTGTAAACCTTGATATGCAAACGATTATCAGAATCAAGTCAGGCTGTCTAATTCTCATCTGTGCCAGCCCTACTGTACTAAATACCTCGCGCATCAGGTCCTGATATACAATTTAGTACTTGAATTGAGGTAGCACTCGCAACTTTTACGGTTCTGTTCTCCGCCTTACTCATTATGTATTACAAGATATAAGGGTTAATAATTAACTATTGAATTACCCTCTTAAATTTCTCCCATCCATCTATATCACATAGTTTTACCTCTTTTAGCTGTATATAAACAGCCTCCAACTGGTCGAGCGGTTTCTTCTGGGCGTTCTCCCTCAACGCTGCAAGGATGCCCACAAACAAACACTCACGCGGCAGCAGCTCCAGCAAATGGGCCGACGCAGCAATAGACGCATCCAGATATGCTATTTTGTCGTTATATATCTCCTCCGTCCTTTCCGTCTCCAAGATCAATGGCTCTAGTGCAGCTATTCTGTTCTTGACGATAATGAAGCGCTTTTGGAGCATCTCCCATCTCTGGTGGAGCACTTCCTCCGTCGTCCCCGTGCCACTATTGACATGGTTGTATATTGAACTTGTGAAGTCAATCAGCATGGCTACGGCTTCCTCACCGTGCGGCCAGTCTATCCCGGGGCAAGCAGGAGGGTGCCACTGTTGGATAGACTCCAGCTGTATTTTTGTGGCTTCAAGGTGCCGCTCGATCGTTTTCGTCGTCTTCTGTAGGCTTATCAGAGTTTCAGTCTGCTTCCTCCGACTTCTGGCTAGCTCCACTACCGCCACCGTGGCTATCTTGCGCATCTCAGAGTTAACCCTCTGCTTCTCTTCGAATACTTTCTTGTGCTCGCTTTGGATCTGGGATATGTTCATGCCGAGCTCTCTAGGCAAGTCAATCTTCAGACCAATCCCGTAGGCGTAGCTAATAATGCCCACACTGGCAAGGTATTGTGAAGAGGCCTTGAGTGTTTCCATCGGAATATAACTCAGCGATAAACAGCGATATCGCAACTGGAATTTCTTGATTCTTTTTCGAAGGTCTTTTACTTTCTGATCGGCCTCAAGGATGCTTGCCTCAAGGGCCTCGGCGCGTCTGATAGTGGTAGTGTAGTCTTTCCGGGCTTCGCTCTCTTCTTCTCGAAAGATCTTTAATTCATCGGCCTTTGCCTCCTTGATCCACCCCATCAGCTTAATCTTTCCCCAGATCGCAGTTCCACTGCTCCAGCTGATCAAGTCAGTGGAACAATAGTCTTTGCCAAATGTATTAAGAGTCGTAGGCTCGCCAACCCAGTGACATCCACCATCTTCTGTGCTCTTCTCCAACTCGAAATCACGGATTGGGGATGAGGCGTGTACGAAGAACGACAACCGACTCCGGCTGAAGAAGTGGCTTCTTTCATACTTCTCTTGAAAACCAACCTGTACTAGAGTGGTCTTGTCTAGCTCTTCAGCTTGCGCAGAGACCTTTTTCCAACTCGTCATCTCTGCGATTGCCCTTTTATCAACGTCACGTTTAGTTGATGTCCACTGGCTCTTTTGTTCCTCCAGAGTGTCGATCTCACTTGCCCATACCGCCTCTTGCGTCTTGAGAGTCAATTTCAGGATGCCATCCATGAGTCTCTGCTCGTCTGACTTTGGATAGTTGAGCTGCGTAACCAGTTGTGCCTGTTGTCTGGATATGCTACGCAATAGCCCCGAGAGTCCCCAATTCGAAAAGTGAACGCTAATCTCGTCACCCTTGTCTGGGAGGTTTTCTATGAAGTGATGAGACGAGCTGTGAGCCAAACCAAATGTCTCATTTACCGCAGCAGGGCGGCTACATGTCTTCTGCAAAAATCGCTTGTCGATATCGACCTTCGTATGTGCAAAGTGGTACGAAGCTGCAAGCTTTGAGAGGTTAAAAATCTCGAGATACTCCTTGAATTGACTCTGTATAGAAGCACCCAAGTTATTGCCGATGTCAAGAACGAAGCAGACGGTGTGTATCCTGCCAAGGACTGATATAGCGCGTAAAATGGAGATTTTGTGTCTCTCATCTATAACGCGGACTTGCGGACTGCCACCAACATTGACGGCTTTTTCGGCCTCCTTGAAGTTGTTCGAGTCATCCAGTCCAGGTGTGTCTAAGATCCTCAGGTGGACATGATCGGAAGTAGCCTCGGTCGAAGGAACGAAGTCATACATGTCTTCAACGTCATCCTTTCCAAAGTCGACGATACGCTCGTTACCATCTCCATCCAGGAGTACATGCTTTTTCAGGTTGATGCAGACAGCAAATTGCTTTGTGTGTTTAGTGGTTGAGTCGTTTCCAAAGCTGCCGACTTTTACCTTGTCGGCCTCCTTCTCGAAGCCGCCGTAGTCAAGGATAGAGCGAATGATGGAGCTTTTGCCGTGTTGAGTGCGCCCGACTAGCACGACAATCTTTTCTTCCTGGCCACATTTGCAAGTCGCCAGGCTTTTCCCTAATTCGACGATTTGAGACATCCGAATGGCCTGGTTGACTTTGAGCTTGTTGTAAAACACGGAAAAGGAGATCAATATAGGAAGTGTAGTAACTGGACTGTCGCTGAAGAATGAACTGGCTATTAGTCATGCATTGAATCCATGTTATCAGGTGGTGCCATTTGGAATGCAATTCAGTTGTAGTACGTACTCTGGTGTAAGTGATATAGTATGAAAGTACCTTCTCAGAAGGGTGGTATTGGTGGCGTTCACTATTTGCCACTATCGAAGCGATAGTGCATCACCCGGAACAATGGCCGCTTCAACCCGGAACGAGGTTGAAAATTGAGAATTTAGCCCAGACATGCTAATCACTACTGTTTGTGGTAAAATAGCACTTCCGAGACCTCAGGCAGATCCATTTCGGGTGAGCTGTGCGAGAGACTTGTCTGAGCCCCGACCTTGACCGCTGTCACAGGGCGTTCATTTGCTAGGCCAGACCTCTTGATATCCCTGAAGTGGCGCCCAGCTGAACCACCATTTCGCCATGGCTAGAACAAGGTTATTCTTAGCCTCGATCGCCCGGAAAGAGACGAGGCAGATTTACTCGGAGAGGAGAGCGACAACTTGGCATTAGTATAGCTGCACAGTGGAAAGGGCTTCCACAAACAACAGCCTTGATTTGCAAAGCTTCGCATGACTGCGTATTACCAGCATCTCTTCACCTGAACGGCCTCAACATCTGTGTCCAACATGACAGCCGGTCCAGATCCAATCACGGTCCTCATTATTGGGCCCTCGCAAAACGGCAAAACTACCTTCATCAATCGCCTCAAAAAGCTAGCCATAAACGAGGTGCCTTTTGGCGAAGAGGGTAACGGCGACTTCAAATGCACCACCAAGTGCCTCTTCGACGACCTCGACATCCCTCTCACAGACTTCTTCCTCCGGGACAAGATCACGGGTAAGGCATACGATGTGCCAGATATTACAGATGAAGAAAAGATTCTCAAAGATGCCTGGTGGCGAAAACAGACGGCAAACAAGTACGCCATCGAGCCATGCAGACCCAATGCTCCCACCATCAGAATCAGATTGATCGACACACCAGGCCTCGACGACAGCGAGGGGAAGGACTTTGAGAATATGAGCGACGTGCTCGGCACGCTGAACCAGCTGGCCAAGTCGCCGCAGGCATGGGAGCGCAAGATCCACGCCGTCGTGCTCGTGTACAATGCCCAGTCGTCATTCTCATACTCGTTCCAGAGCATCATAAAGGACTACCATCGCTGCATGCCCAACCTCTTTGGTGGCCTCTCCGTCATCAACACCAACTTCAGCATCGCCGCCCTAGCTGCCAGACGCCAGCATCTTCTCCGCGACAAGCTGCTTGGGTCGGGCGAGAGCGCAAGATCAAAGGTCATACGCGCGCGGAGTGAAGACTTCAACAAGATCATCGGCGACGGGCTCTCGCCCACGCACTTCTTCATCGATAACAAACCCAAGGAACGTTTTGCCTATGACGAACTCCTGTCGCGAAACGCAATATTCGATATCCTTAGCTTTTGGGCCTCAGCCAAGCCGATGCCCATCAGCCAGATGCGCCTCTTCAAGACGCCTGCTATGCAAGCCGTTGATAAGCGAATCCAGCTATTCCTTCAAGATGCGTCCGACGAGTGGACAAGGGAGCTCAAGAACGCACGACGCAGCGTCAGTGACCGTGATGCCTACCGAAGCACCTTGATTCAACGCAAGGAAGAGCTGGAGAACAATATCGCAAGGCTGCAAGGAGACATGGAGCTCTACGACAACGACACAGAGTTTGCTATAAGGACATACACGACGCAGGACGACCCTGGCGTGCTCGAGCTGTTCGGGCGGTGGGTTATCCGAAGCCGCGTCCGCAACACGATGCACATCAAGGAAGACCAGTACCCCCAGTTCGACGTGCGCGCCGACAACACATCTCGGGCGACTTGGGTATCTCGAACCTACAACCCCAGCACGCGCACCTGGATCGGCGAGTACGAGGGCGTGCCAGGCAAGACACCGGACCTGGTGGCTCGCAGCTCTACGACGAACCGCATCAAGTATCGCCAGCGCATCGTGGAGCTTAGGACGCGGCTGCGGCGAGAGCAGGCATCTCTGGCAGAGAACCAGTCGCATTGGGACCAGCGTTTTGCTAGTGCAGATAGCACATCGTCTGAGAATGCGGAGCTGGACAGGCTGGTCAAGCAGATTGAGGCGGCGAACGATCTGTCCGCGTTGCTTGAACAACCTACGCCGCCGGTAGATAAGGCGTACACTGAAGCTTCGAGGAAGCGCTATGGCAAGGCGCCGCGGGATATTGGGCACGAAGAGCTGTATGATCTGGTGAGCGAGGCCAAGCCTGATCTTTTAAAGCCTTTGCAGAGGTTGTTTCTGTAGAACATTCATAGTTTATCTGCTGCTGAAATGTGTTTTTTTTTATTATCAGTCATTCCACCGACTTGACATCAATCATCAAGAGCAACTAACTTTGTAATCAATTCACATAAACTTCAAACAAGATCTAACTAGAATATCCAGACACTCATATTCAGGGACCAACGAGCAGCTCCGACGTTTTGGGGTCGTAAACCTCGACAAAGTCGGCAATATCCGAGTTAGAAGGCTTGCGGTGGCTTACATAAAACTGTCGCAACAATGGCCACAAAGCCGCCTCGAACGTGTCCTTCTTGATCCTCTCAATAGTAGCTGTGCATCTGTCCAGATGCTGAGCGAGTATTTCCGTCTCGGCATCCTTGTCATCAAGGGGACCAAAACCTTGCAACGACGCCTCATGGAAAGCAATAGTTTCTTTCCCGTGAGAAAGTCGCGCTTTCATCGTCTGAATCTCACCATGGTGCTTGCGCTGCATTGTCGTGTAAAAGGTTGCTGACCCTTCCATGCTGCGAAAGATGCCCGACTTGAGCGTCGCCCGCCACGTTGTCCCACGTCGGTCCTCGTCTAGCCACTTGCACCCACTGCCCGTGGACTTTTGCACCTTGGTAATACTACAGTCGCTGTCGAAGCTGACATCACGCTTATCTAGCCATAGCATACCATCCCAGAGAAGTTCCTTCATGCCGTAGTCTTCGGCGACCGTTTTGGTGCCCAGCACAACCTCGGTGTCCTGGTCGAGCTCATCCAGCCTTTCCTGACACTCGCCCTGCTGCGCCTGAAGCCTTGCAATCTCGCGGCGTGTCCGCAGGATTGCGCTCTTGGACTTGTCTGCCGCAGCAATCTCGTCATCAAGTCGCTTTTGTAGACGTGATTGCAACCGTTGTAGGGCCAGGAGCATATGAGCATCGACATTGACCATGTTTGGTGCCTTGAGCAACTTGAGGTTCGACGTGTCGAGACGCAGTTGCGTCGACAGAAGCTTAAGCAGTTTGTAGCAGCCATTGAGCGATTCTGAAACGGCAAACGGGTTGGAGTTGTCCGGGTCGTTGTCCATGAAGAGATGGGCGAGGCTCATCTTGCCCTTGGTGGCCTTCTGGAAAGACTCGCGGCGCTGTTTGGCCAGGTCGATCTTTTCTGAAAGGGCTCGCTCAACGCGGTCAACGGTATAGCCAGTGTGAACAACGATTAAGCCATTGCTGATCATTGGCATGCAGCGCTGTATGTATTCATAAAAGCGTATGAATGATGTCCCAAAGGGCTTGTTCATTGATCGTACGTAGATTACTGCGTTGAGATGGGACAGCTCACTGACTTTGGAAATGATCTCGGCCATGATTTCCATGTCATTGCCGTCCGAGTCATCCAGACCAGGCGTATCGATGAGTTCAAACTTGAAGACTTTGCCATGCTCATCAGGCTTGTTGGCCACGACAATAGCATCCTCATCGGTGAAGTCGACGAGTTCTGAATAGCTTGTCTTGTTGAGTGGCTGACCTGAGTACGTGTCTTCTAGATAGAAACTGCAAAGTCGGGTAGATAATGGATATCTTCCAACTTCCTTGGTGCATGAAAGATTTCCTACGCGCCCAGTTAATGATATGCTCTAACCCCTCATGCATAAAATTGCACTGACCATGGCCGATCTCAACATCGGGATTCTTGTTGCCCGCATACACCCCAAGTTGTCTAATGAGCGTGCTCTTTCCATTTGCAGTTTCGCCCAGAATAAGAACATTGGAGGGTAATTCAGCCGCGATCACCTTATGATTTGCGAGTTTCTCGTCAACTGGCGTCGGGATAGGGCTTGTCTCTTCCGACGGGCTGGGGGCTTGGGTAGTGGAACCGCCCATCTCGAAAGGAACTCTCATGTATGAATGAGTGATTCTCGTGCAATGAAGGGTCAAAAGAAATTGAGGAGAGTATGCTTTTCGTGCCTTGTGCGTGCAGCTTCTGTAGTCCACTTTGTATTCATCTCAAGTGCACCGTTGCGAAAGCCCAAATACCATTAACGAGGGTGGCTTGTCATGATGGTGTGGTACTAGACCAGCGTGCATAAATCGGCCTTGGCTGACATGTTGGAAGTGCAATGCACCACAGCCTCCAGACTGGCCTGAATACGGTGTGGCTGAAAGGATATGGGCGTGACTACAGGCTGTCTTGAGTTATTGGCTGCTCAAAGAGGGGATCTCAGAACTCAGAAAACCTTCTTATCATTCTCAGCGCCACGAAACGGGTGGTGAGGCTGACTCTGCCCGTGCGCGAAAATGGGGTACAAGTTGTGGAGGTACTGATAAACATCAACAGGGATAAAGACGTAGGGTGATTCTGGACCAGTCGCGTACGGCACTATTGAACGCCTCATGACAGGGTACAATTTCGAGAATGGAACAGTAGGCACAATAATTATCAGACTTCACTGAGCCATTTATTAATATTCCGCTCACTCTAGTTTACTTTCTTTTTTCTTTCGCTGAGCACTAGCTTATCATTTCATTCAGCCTGTCAGTGATGGCAAACATAAATCCAGTTACCGACAGCACAAGAATTCAACAGCTATTTCCGCATTTTTACAAGAAGATTATTCCCGATGGACTGGAATCAATGTGCCTTAGCCTTCATGCTGCACTTGGAGTACTAGAACAATCAGTCCAGCGAGAGATTACAGACATCACGAATGGAAACCCCTTGGATGACATACGAACCGAGGGTTTCCATCATAGTTTCGATGAAAAGGACGCTTTAGAGAGATCTAAGAGGCTGAAGAAGCTTGAAAAGTCGTTACGCATTTGCCATGAGGACGTTACTCTGCTTCAAGAACTCAACGCGGAGCTTTTGCCAGTATCAAACATACCAACTCTGCAGGATGCCACAATACACGCTATACTCGCACAGAGTATTTCTGGCTTCGCTGACAGTATACTTCTCAAATCCGACTCAAATATCTTTCCACCGGAATTTACATTAGATATAAATCATGTGCTTCAAGTCACAGAAGGCTGGATCCAGACTAGTGAGTCTGCGTTATCGTTTCTCGCAGACTGTAAGAAAGAGGCAGTTAAGCACATTAACGGATCAAATGAAATGATCACGTCGATTGATAAGAGAATTCGCGCCATATGCGATCAGGCAGAGGAAAATATGTATGTTGTTGTTTCAACCGAGTCACAAAGTCGCGAGTTTGCAGAGGCAGTCAAAGCTGACATGTTGAATCTCAACAAAACATGGACGAGCGAGTTAGACCAATTAAAGGAGGAATTGAGTGACCTAGAAGATCTGCTTGTAGTTCCGGAGTCGTCGATGAAGGCTTTGGAACACAACACGGGAATGGTCGAGAGTCGCTTTGTGGCCGCGGTCATGACGCAGGAGGTGTTAGAGAGAGATGAGAAGCCGATAGGTGTCCTGGCAGCTATGCTGGCTAGGGAGGATATGCTAGATGTGTTGGAGGATATATACCAAGGCCAGTTACTTGGAGGGTCTAAAGAAGGTGCTTAGCAGATTTAAAATATAATTAAATAGCACCAAGTACATATATATATATATATGTA
>JAAVUB010000583.1:0-18687 GCA_014898885.1 Fusarium lyarnte (nom. inval.)
TCTTTTTTTATATTTTTTTTTTTGGCATTTCGTACTCTTCGGTTGGATTTTAGGAAAGGATGCAAATATATATTCTCGAACTCAGTTGATTAGTGTAAGAATGTGCAAAGCTGAAAATCTTTACATAAGACTAGGAGATCCCAGCCATAAGATATGCTGCATGGATGCCTGGGCGCCTAACTCTTGAATCAGGCTCTGCAGGCCAACACAATTTGCGCGTCTGTCCAACCAACTTCATATCTTTAGCATTAAGCAAACAGCGCACCTACCGATCATTGACTCGTCCGTCAAGTCAGCTCATGTTGATATACCGACCCGCGGAGTATTGTGCAACGCAACTGTTGCAGCCCCGTTTACCATATGCAGTACTCCAGAGCTGAGTGTAAAACCGTGTACTCCTCTTTACGGTGCAGGCAGATCTTTTGTAAACCAGGGAACGCTGCCCTTCGCAAGTCTAAAGCGATTAAAGCGGTCGTCCAGCGTCATCGACTGGCTGTTTCTTGCTACTCTGAGAACGACCTTAGTCAGATCCTGCGACAACTACTCAAACAAGGCATATTCGATTTTATTTTTAGGGTTAGAGTTCGTCTTAGTCCCAAGAGATATCAGGCAGTACTGGCTCAGCCAGCGGCTGCAGTCGCAGCAACGATCGCCACGATATTGAGCTAGCGTAATCCTTTCACCGGCCGCTAGACGATCTACACTGGGGCTGCTGATCCGAACTGGAAACTCCAACGTTACAGGGCGATCCAGAACCGACTGCTTATACCGCTCTTCCGCTCTCAACCTTCAGCGTCGAGGCTATGTATTCTCAATTAACAGCTGGCCGCTTATGAACGGCCACGTTCGTCTGCCCTTGCCATCGAAGTTGTTACGCCCTAAAAGCCCCGCGTCTCTTACTACCCCGCCCTGCTCGGCGCCCAATGAAGGAAGGGTTGGAAAGCCTTCAGGGCCGAGACTCCATAGGCTTCCTGTCAGCGTTGGTTGGGAATATGCAGCCACTTCCCCTTTCATCTGTCCCAATGCGCCTGTCCAATGAGGGTTGAAAATGTGCAGCTATTTCATCCATGCTCAATGCGGCCGCGCAACCAACAATTGTATTTCGACGAATCATAACGTTACTATCCTTATCTTAAGCTGCACATCCAAGGACCTTGTGCTTCAGCTACGTGGCCAGTTGACCACCATTACCTCCCTGTACCCGGACTGACATGTGTCGAAGTCTGCTTTGTTCACCCTTGCGAAAGGTCTGTTGTGGCTACAGCCGGTCAAGCCGGCCGCTTTCAAGCCTTCGACAGGTTTTGCAACGAACCCGAAAATGGTAACGTAACAATGTTGTTGTTTGTTTCCCCAAGTGGTCCGAAACTTATCTGGACCGACCAGCAATGCAAAGAGTTCTTCGTACAGCTTAGTCCGCTGCAGGCTCGTATAAGGAACTTTAGACACCACTATAACTGTTATAATAGCGAATCATACCCTAAGGTTTTGTCCCGCGACGTATCGGACATGCGCGAGCGTTACAAAGTGCAGTTTTGAATCACACGAGGTTTCATCCAGGAGGTCTTAGGTGAGACATGCTGCGTGGATGCCTGAGCACCTAAGTCTGGAATCAAGCTCTTCAGGCAAACATTATCTGCACAGGAATAAAACTTTTTAATTTGTTAACGTGAAACTTAGGTGATAGCTCATCAGATGATAAGCTTGGTTCGTTGGCTGAATTTCGATTAAAATCTGAAAGAAAGTCGGTACCGAGAGTTTACTCAGCCAATCGATCTTAGAGCGTTCATCCCAGATCATAGCGTCATAGGCGACTTTATAGCATTGATATCATAATGCAGTGCCTTGACATACCCGTTCCCTGCTGCGTCCAGAAACTCATCTTTGAGCCACCAGTTTGCTTGCCAAATCTGCAGGATATCAAAGTCGTGAATCTCATCAGAAATTTCGGCAACTAATTTGGACGACGGAGAGACGAAATCGACTAGGCATGCAACCTCGCATCTGGTCCATCCGAGCTCCAAGGGAGCTCGGAGTATTCATACTGTCACTGTCCTTGACGCATTCTCCTTCAAACCCCAGGATGCAACACCCATTCCCTCAGAGCGATGCCATCAGCTGATCGAGGAAATCTTAAAACTTTAAAGGCCTAAAGTTGTTCTATGTTGTTGGAATCAATCTTGCGAGCAGCCCTTTATCGCTCAACTCAAGTCGCACGGAGTTGGCACATGGCCATTTCGCCATGAAGTAGGCATAGAGGGTTTTCAACAATCGCAATGTGGTCATTCCATCCAGCTGCGGCCGTCTGCTACGATGAGTCGCGGAAGGCTTGTTGCCGAATGCTACTCATCTGTCATTTCATTCTAGCATTTGCTTAATTGGCAGGTTCAACCGCAATCCCTGAGTGGATGGAGACGGTCTATGAAAACAGCTCCACGGAGTATTAGTAAGTCCCCAGGTCTCTTACTACAGGAATACAGCCTAACCTTTTAGTGAATCACGACGCAATGACTTGAGAAATGTCGATGATTTGATGAAGACGCCTATTGTATTAAGCATTCTACGGAAGATGATGGGACTTAAGGAAGAGCGAACGGTCTATCCACAATCTAAAGACATACGTGCTGAACATCAACGCCAGCAGGTAAGGGCACTGTTAAGACAATTATTTACCTCGGGCTACAACAAAGGGACACAGGATATCACAAAGCTGTGTCTCTTATGGAGAGATTATAAGTATTACGAGCTCTCCGCTACAGAGGCGAACCCACAAATCTGACACACGAGTAGGCAATATGTAGAGAGAAGCACGTAGGGATGAATTGGACTGGACGGTTCAGGCTGCAATTGCGAAGACGTCATAGTGATTGCCATAGTGACTTGGTCACTGATAGTGAGGTAAGCTATGAATAACGATTGTGCTTCGATCGACGATGAAGCTTTCAAACAGTGTAGCTCTATAACACTTTACGCGAGAGGACGCATCGCGCTCCCCTGGTAAGCCCCTGTTCTGATCGGTACTGCTATTTCCATGTATAGAATAATGTTAAATCAACTCTACACCCTGGCAATAATCAACCCTACTAGGTTCAAGGTGGGTCAATAAAATGAACTCTAGTGGAGTTGATTTAGTCATTAGTTACTAGGAGAGATACAAGCCCTCATAAAGAGTTCTAAATAAGCATCTTCTAATTTGTTGGCTGGATCGGATACGAAAGAGTAGCCATTAGTCGTATTTGACAAGCGATCCCGAACGTCCGCAAGGTCCAGATAGCCAGGATCCCAGTCGTACATCAATCGCTTACAGTGGGCTGAAGCTTGCGACAGTGCCTCATGTGCAAGACTCCGGAACTGAGTCATCGTTAGGTAAGTCTGACCATCCCAAGAAAGCGTCTGACCATCTTCACTCCAGTAGAAGTGGTACACTGGTCCTTCGGATCGGCGCAAGGCACGACCATAATCCAGGAGACTGAAGAACTCTCCCATCGATGACATTGTCCCATCGCACATATTTTCTCGACGAGCGGCATTCAATATTTGTAGCTGACCGTGTCGTGGTCGAGATGCAATGTTTACATAGGGATACTCGAGTTGCGGCAGTGTTGCCTCGATGAAAACTAGCCGTATGCAGTAAATTAGTCTTGATAAGATGGGCGTGAATCTATGCGGGCGGAGATATTGTTTCCCGTCTGGGTCAGAGAGTCCACGGACGGCGCTGAAGAAGACGAGCATGGTGGAACTTGATCTTCCGTCAGCGAAATCTTCTGTCGTCATGTAGTAAGCGAGACGTAGAACAAGGTCAGCAGCGGGATCCGTTGAAGCAATTGTATGTGGCGTCAGAGAATTTATTGTGGATGAATAACTGTCGGAGGAATCAAGAATTTCGTCCCTAGACCATTCAGTACAGTCATCCTCGCTCCCTTGACCCTCATCTTCGTCTTGGTCTTCATCACTACTTTCGTCTGATACAGATTCGTCGCAGGGTAGAGATGCATCAGTCAATAACGTATCTTGATCTACACTCCAGGCAGGGTCCTCCCAAAGTCGCGTCAACTCTTGACGTTGGCTTCTCCTTAAGCTTTGGCCTAGGATAACCTTGACCGTTCTGGGTGGGAACTGGAGTAGTCGAAGCTAAAAACACAGGCAGCGCTTCAGCTCCTTCCGATATACACGCTCAGAACTGGACTTGGTGACAAGTTCGAAGGGGGCTTTATACGGACGGTCCGGAAATCTACCCCGGAGCCATCTACGCACGCAGACATCAGTGCTTCGTATAGTATCGCCACATCGATCAAGTAGACGATCAGTCGCACCCATGATCAACGCTAATCGCTGCTCAACTGCAACTGAGCTCAAAAGCGACTCCCCTGCGTGCACTTCGAGGCAAACGGCCGACCAGTCAATACAGGTAAATCTGACATGGCTACGAGGATATCGCGACGGGCGTCTTTGAGCAGGTGTTCCCAACCAGTACGGCGCATCCAGTTAGTCATCAAGTTCGCCTCTGTAGTATCTTGCACCAAGTTTTTCCTACTCAGTCGTGACTCCAATCTTTCCTGTTCTTCGGAAAAGAGCTGCTGGGCAAAGTCTCTGATAGCATCTGGTGTCTCCTGTAGTAGAATATTTGCGTTCGACTGTCTTTTAGATGTCTGAGCACCTTCGATTCCGACGGTCCAAGACTTATGGACGCCTTGAGCCGTCCAACTCTGGAGGGTCAACCCCGTCTTAATGTGGTCTCGTAACCAATGTCGCCCTGGTTTTCTAGCAAGCTCTATTTCCGCTGGGTGCGTGTGTCTGAGATGTGATTGAAGAACATCATGGCTGGCTGATCGCAGGCCGCAATGCCTGCAAGAGCTTGCACCCGTCAGTTTTTTCAGGTAAGGATGAGGTGCGCTACCATCAGGTCGCAAGCGAAGACTCTTCGGGTCCAGGAGATTCAAGGAACGAATCAACTTATTCGATCCCCTGCGGGCTGCTTTATCGACGTTGTGGATTTCCCCGAGATGTCGAGATACGCGATCCTTGTCTGCCATTATAGCGTAGCCACATTGCTTACAGATGATAGCAGGCTCGGGCGAGTTGAGGTGCAGACCAATGCAATCAAGCTCAGCAAGTTTTTCTGACGAGAGTTGGCTGTAAAGCCTTGTGTAAGTAGAATAATCGTTGTCTGGCATCGTTCTTAACCAGTTGATATAGAATCACTACCTGGAAAGGAGGATGCAGATGAGCCAGAGGCCAATTCGCCTCTACAGGGGTGGCACGGGGCACTGGGACGGAAAACGCGACGCGTTTTGAGTTGCAGCTAAACGTCGATAGATAAAAACGCGCCCCGTTCTGAGCCCCCAAATGGGGGTAGAAATCTGAAGGCTCTGATTGGTCCAAAAGACGAAACGCGCGCGTTTTGATCAAGAATACTTGAGTAGGGCCTGTGAAGACGCTATTTAAGCGTCTAATGCATGGGTTTTCCATTGGATTGAGACTTGGTTCTGTCTTTAATACTTAAGTAAGCTAATTATCTACATTCATTTCACTGAGCTGTCGTCTCTCGGCTTTGCACAAAAACCTCTTCCGCCCATGCGCGATATTGAGTCTCAATCCAGTCCCCAAGTTTTCTCAGTGAAGCAATCAATTGATAAAGCCCAATAATTGTTCTTGTATCTCCAATAGCAAGCTCTTCAGCAACTTCAATGCGAGTCCCATGGAAGGAAGCAAACGAGATATGCCACTCATGACCAACAACATGAATGAGAGGCATTGTCGGAGGCTTGTGATTTGGCAACAATTCTGAGATCCGTTTGAACCACGCAGCTGTCCAAACTGATAACTGAAGTTTGCCTTGATTCGGCGACGTTGAGGTCTTGGTCTCGACGCTGCAGGCAATCGGGGCGAATTGAAGTGGTGCATACAGTGATTGATTAACGAACTGAGCTTCAGGCGGCTGATTCCAAATATGCGTGGCGATTCCGGCGATTAGTTGACTATCAGCCTCGGAATGCGGTGGATCATGAGGCGATGAGTGTGGTCTTCCATTGTTCAACCAAAGGAGCAAAGTAAAGTCAACCATCTTACTCTCGACTACTGTAGCTTTGCCATTGGCGGTTGGTAAAAAAGGTGCCGCGATCTTGGCCGACATTCCTGGTTCAATACGCACAGTAGAATGGCCTGATAAGGCATGTTTCAATAGCGGCATGTGGACATGCATGTTCCAAGATGCTTCCGAGCAATCAGAAAGCTTGCACTGCTTTGCTTCGGATCGAATCTCGTGCAGTACCTGAAATTCTCGATTCAAAGCGACGAGAATCTCTGGGTCATCTGTACCTCGTTCGTCTATGAACCAATGGTCCTTGGCTCGCTTCTCAGTTGACTTGATACTATCCTTCATCGGACCGGGAATAAACCTTTCCTTGTCGTTGATATCCTGCAATCCTTCGTATAATTCATGCACGTCTGGTTGAAGAAGATCAAGCCCATTACCCTCCAACTCGAGAGGATTGATGGGTACATCAAGGACCTGCAAACTATTGTTGTTTTTAACGGGACTCTTAGATCGAGAAGTCCTACTAGGCGAAGTTGCTCGAGAGTCTTGTGAAACAAAGGATGATTCGGATGGGGGCATATGAGGAATGTTGGTCAATCGAAGCGGAAGGCGCTCATCGTTGAAAGTAGCAGGCGTAGATGCTCGGTTTGAACGGGGAGTGGTGTCCACTTCCTCAGTTCTTCTCCGCTTTGGTGATGTTTTTCGAGCCGACATACTCCCATCTGAAGTCGGCGGCGTGATGTGCGACCACTGTAGCTGAAATGATGAAGCCTTGTTTGAATGCAATTGGTGGCCGTTTATTTCAGTACCAAATGAGTATGGAATGGCAGCAAGCCACTTCTCAATGGATGTTTGGAGACCCATGAATAACGAAGTGGAAAGTTTGCAAGAATTGTTCGGTTATTAGTGGTTGAGAAGACACACGTTCTCGATGTTAATATTATTAAGCTGCAGTGTTCGCGTCGCGCTATTGCTTTGATTTGAAATGATTTCCTGTTGGCAGGGTAACAATCGCGAGTGGGTTAGTGCGATATAATTAACAGGGATGAGGTTAACTAATAGCAGTGACCCAATTAGTATTAGTTTGCCAAGATTTTGTTCAAAGTTGCCTACCCTATGCATGACCCATGGTCCAAAAACTCCTTGGCATTCTCACTCTCTCTCCTGTAAAAACTTTTCCTTGGCACCCGCTGTTAGCGCTCTGCTAGGGCAAAGAATTTTTGCAGGCCAAAATGGCAACAAAAGCACTGTAGGGCTAACGGGACCCTAACAGATGCTGGAAGAAAGGGATTCAGAGTTGACCTTTCTTCGTGACAAGTGTTTTCAACGGCACTGAGCTTCGCGAGCTCTTGACATCGCCTCCGGGCACCATTTCATTTGTCTTATATACGACTTCTTCTCACCTCGACATTTCGGCTTCGCGAGCCTGCGACATTCCGGCCTCTGTGCCCCTCGACTTCCCGTAACACCGACTTCTGCAGCTCGGAAGCTGCTTGACCGATCTCTGCAGTCGCGTACTGCCCAGAGACCTTCTTCTTTGCGGCCTCCCCAGTCTCACTAAAGACTGACCGATATAGCGGCTACCGCTATGATAGCCGCACCTGGTCATCCCGCTGACGGGTAACAGGTTCGACAGGACGCGCTTTTGAGCCCAAGTTTGCTCATTCTTGGCGACAGACAGAAGAATCATGCTCGATTCGTCGGGGCTGTCAGTACGTAAACTCCGCAGCACATAAAGGGGTCTTAAGCTCTTGCTTAGTACCTTCGGGAGCCTCGCTACTCTGTTCAGAATCTGCTGGCTTGGGCTTTTCCTCCTCCGTTGGTAGGGTGATGTCGCACTCCATGCAAGGTTCGTCTTCTGTTACCTCAGGTAGCGGCTCTCCTGCCTTAGGTTCTTCTTCTTCTTCCTCCTCCACGACTTCGGGCTCGCAGGGCCAATCATCGTATGAACATGATGGTTTCGTAGCTTTTTCAGGCTCCCAGTTGGTCTTCTCTTCGGTGGCCGTTTCAGTGGGCTCACGATATGAACCAATATCCTCCGACGACTTCTCATCCTCGCAACAAACAGCAGGCATGTCGTGGTCCAGGTCAGGAAACCGCCTTTTTGCGGCGAAATACGTCGTAAAAATACCACCCTCCAACAATGTTTGAAGTGTAGAGATCAGGGACGCCATTCTATATTTCTTAAGTAGCTCCTCGACGCCTGGTTGGTACAACCGCTTCTCAATGATATCTTTAATGATGTAATTCTACCTATGAAGACCCTTTGTGCCGACATTTCGCATATCGGCAACGTACCTGAACGCCACATATATAGATTCTTCATCAGGTATGCTTAGGTAGCAGCCCTTGCAGGAGTCGAGCCTACCATAGCTATTGAAATTCACCTGCTTAGGGAAACAGGTACAATACCCACCACTCTTGTCGGCGAAGATAGCCCTGATGTTAAACTTGTTAAGTTATGTCGGTTATTCAACAAGGTGTCTTGTAGGCCTATATATGGCATATGTAAATAGTTAAAGGAACGGCAATCTAGATACTTTCGACACTTGAACTTCCGCCAGCCCCTCCTCTTTCCGACGCTGGATCTCTACTCCTCTCCACTGCCCGAGTACTTGAACCCATCCTTACTTTCCCCCCCTTTGGACTCTTCACTCTCTACGGAATTTGACGTAATGTATAACAAACTGCATGTCTTCGGTAGAGAGTTGAGATAGACATCCATGGTCCTCTACTCCGGCGCTGTTCCTGAGTAAGTCCAAAACCTCCTTCCGGGCAGTTTCTTTATTGTCTTTATTGCTCAGTCTATCGGCAATCGTTACAAGCTGTTGCCACAGAGGGTCTTCGATGTTTTGAATTTCGTATTTGAAAGCAGCTTGGATGGAGTGAACCTTCCACCGGGGGGTTTGTTATTGGAGCCAGAAATGAGAGGCGTGATTCTACTTACCTTTGGGATAGTCCACGGCGCTTTGCCTCCTCCGGAAGCCATGATGTAGTAAAAGGCTCGCCCGCTCACTTTTTGTGGGAGTGCGAAAAAACCAAGTTCGAAGCAAATGAGAAAGGTGAAGGGACCAGATTGAGTTAACTGAGGGACGGGGCAGCCGCCTTTATAGAACGTTTAGGGCACTGATGGGCTGATTACCAGGTGCATCCTTATACGAATCCACAGTGGCTGCGGCGTCGAGATCACCATACCCCCCTGATGACTCCTGAGTTACCCCTTTTTGACGGTTCAAAATGTGACCACCATTTTCTCAAGGTGCGCACCCAATGGACTTGTGCATCAGTTACATGGTCACTTGGTAACCGTTGACCCTCTGCCTGGACTGACATGTGTCAAGGCCTGCTTTTCCACACTTGCGGGAAGGCTTCGTGGCTGCAGCTGGCCGCTTTCAATCCGTCAACTATCAGGGTGGACTTCGGGCCTGCGGGTAACAACCTATATCTTCGAATTTTGTCCACCGGCCGCGACCTGGCGGTGGCTATGGCCAGCTGTACGACCTAAAGTCTCTGGTGCTGCCAACAAAAACGCTCTGACGAAACTGTCTGATGCGAAAAAGCGAGGTTGACCAATGTAACGACGAGATCACCGCTTTGGTTTACACTTTGCCGAGGTTATGTTTTTCCGGATGAAAGAAGAACGCGAGGTGACTATAGAGAAGAGTAGCCGATGGGATCGCAAAGCGCCCACTTCTAACGGGAGGATTGATAGTGATGTAGGCGATTGAGTCTACGATAAGATTGAACGGTATGCCCATGAATTATAGCGCCTCGCCGAAACTGGACTCACCATCAGAATTGCAAGGTTGATTGTCACAGTTGTGTACTTTCATGTGCCCTATGTACTATCACTGCTATGCGAACTGGAGCTCGATTTTAAATTCAACGCAAACGGCTGATGCAGAGAAAGAAATCTTGGCTATAAGAAATGAGAGATGGCCCCCCCTACAGCTATTAACGTTGAATTTCCCATAGCTAACTTGGTGGTATTTTATTAATAGTAACTTACAACTTGACTTCAGTAGGTTAGCTTTAAGCTTTTCAAGACGACTTTTCCGTGAATAGGTTAGGCTAGTCGTCTTGATCGTTAACTCGCGTAGATCTCCTTGTTACTGTCGGGTGGAGCATTGTCAACATGTCCCAAGACGCGTGAAGTTCGTGAATGGCATGGTTTATGGCTGGCAGGTCCTACTGCTATCAACAGGTTTAGACAGTGTATCATACATACGGCTCATGATCACAAGCCTACATCTTCATTGAATAGCAGATCCATAAGCTATCCTGGTGCATTTGTACCTTAAGCCACATGTCTTGCAGGCTTACGCCCTCCCACCGCGCAGGATAGAAACATGCGTTAAGCGAGATAGATAGATAGGAGTTAGAACGATGACTGGCACTCTTGACATGGCACTCATCTGTACATGGTATGGAGTATGTTGCAAACTTAACGGGAGGCCTCTTCACGAGAGTTGGGACACAGCGACAGGGCATCGGATTTACGATGAAATTACTTTAGTATCTGGTTCTAATAGTGTGCCTTCACCCGTCCGACAAGAAATTTTGCTACATAAAGCTATCTCACATCATGCTGTCCCATCCAAACTTGGGTCAGCCCATACAAGAACGCATTGGCCGATCACAAAGCCCCCTAGCCTGCCACACTTGTGCTCAATCTTTAGCAGGTGTCGTCGACACACCACGTCATCCACTTTGTATTCATCACAACTCTGGCTGCTGCTCTTGCTAAAGTTGACACCGAATGCTATCCCCTTTACCTTGGACTCCTCGTGCCAGCCCTGGAGGGTCAGTGGGGTTTTGCTAAATCGATCACAAAACGACGTTGCGGATGCTATCCGAGAAGCGTCTACCGTGGCAAGGTCATCATTTCCGTAGAAATTGACGGACTGTTCGACTTGGCCGTCTTCCGACCCTATGTTTTCGCTAGGTACGGCCTCAACTGATGAGCTGGTGGTACTGCGCGTCAATGTCGTGTGAGAAGGTTGCGTTCTGCTCGTAGTGGTGGCTGAGCCTGACTTTTGTTTCGACTCGGCATCCGACGTAGACGTAGAGTCAGCTAGTGCTGTTGTGCCGTCGCTAGTCGGCTCGTTGCTATTTGTCACTGCACCTGTTCGAGTTGCCGAGATGGACGTATGCTCTGTGAGAGCGGGGCCCGGTGTACGTGTACTGCTGGCAAAATCAATATCTGTCGTTTTTTCTGTTGGTGGAAGACCAGTTGTTTCATCACTGGATCTCATGACAGAATTGATCTCAGTTGTGTCGGCGGTACTCCCGATAAGCGTTGACGATGCTGTCTCTTGCTCGACCGGTGGAATGTTGTTCGTTTCTTCTTCGCCATTGGATGGTACAGTATTCAAATCACCACCAGACGTCACCGCTGCCGAGGGAACTATCACATCAGGGTTGTGGGAAAGATTTCGATGAAACTGGCAACCACAATGGGGGCTATCAGAGTTGAGTTCTGTGGCTGGCTTTCCAGACACTTCCGCGATGCTCTCCGGGAGGAGCAAGGTAGCGCTCAGGGTGATTGACACCTCTGCATGAGTGGTCAATAAAGAATAACCGTTATCGGCATCACAAGCAGCGCATAGCAGCGTGTAGATTGACAGACACGCCAGGAGATGCATCGTTGCAAAGCTGTGATACCTGAGGGTTTCCAACTGTCTATGATAGTCAATTTAATGTCCAAAACATTGGACGACGGCTTCAGACACTTCCCTGATTACGACGCAATGATGGAGTGTGCGGACATAGCCTCCAAACTCACGCGCAAGGCCTTTATTGGGCATCATTGCTTGTAACGCTCATGCCGGACCGACGTGAGACGCTGTGATATTCCAAAAGTAGTCTGAGAGCTATTGGAGCAAAATTGGCCCTTAACAGCCGCACAGCTTAGCAGTGAGGAATCTACCGATGGCCTACAGAACAGAACAACCCTTCCCATCGCGTCAGTCCTTATAGAGTAACAATACAGCACGGCCGCACCGTCCAAAGCAAGCTTAACTCGGCAATAATCCAACTCGTTGAAAAGTACAGTTACCTGTAAGCGCCGAAAGACAATGTGTCGCAGGCGTCTTTAGTGTCCTGAATGGCCATATTGGATGAGGCATTCGACGTCATAGTTTTCAAAGAGTACGTTACGATGGCCCGACTGCTAGGCACAATACCGCACGTAGAATCTAAGTAGACATATAGGATCTTCTCTCTAGAGTCAATATCACCAAAGGCCTGTATTCTGGATTCGGGCTTAGTTTTCCCGTCAAGTCATCCTTCTGGTGCGCAATAGCGTCGCTACCAAGGATATCTGGACCTAACTCAGGTGTAAACTCTAAGTATTCGGCAAGGCTAATTTGGTAATTGGGGTCTTCCATATGGTGACTTCGTGCTGCCTGGTGGCACTCATTGCAGCTTCCTTGGAATTTAATAAGCTGTTCTGCCAGCTCTCGTGCGAGGTACTCAATTGGACCTGTCTCGCCATCCCCCACTCGCGGAGGTCTCTGAGGCTGTATCAGAGACAATATCCGGAACCGAGTCAAGACCCCGGATTTAGAGCTACTACCACATCTGCAGGATAAGAAGGAAATCCGGTACTAGGTATATTTTGTTCGTTGATATCTTCGGGTAGCTGAAAATGTGTTGGGAGTAAGGACATTGAGGACATAATCGGTGCTGATCTGAGAGGCTCATCACAGTCAGGTCATACCCCCTCACTGATAGGTTCTAGTAGAGGGCTGGGTGGAGGCAGAAAGTTGCTGATATCTTGTTCTTCTAGTTGTGCGGATGCACTGCTCTGTGAGTTGGCTCACTGCTGAACGAGATAGTGCAAGTTGTGAGAATTGCTATAGGATAAGCCTCTGTCATTGGCCACTGCTTTCTGCCGTTTGTTCCGCTGGCGTTGATGATCCGCAGCCGCTTTGTCCTTAGCTGTCGCATACTTGCATGGTCGCCTACGCTGTGTTGGTCTTTGCATATCAGATCTAGTGAGACGAATCGACGATCTTGCAATCCCACTTGGCATACTACTGCGAGAATATGGTTCCATAGTTGCTGCAAACCTTGCGGTGACAGAAAGTAGGACATCTGTAGTTGGGCCCGGTAGTTAGAGGTCTCGAGCAGACGATTCTCTCTCTGGGGAGCTCGGCAAGTAGCCAATGCGTGACGATAACTTGCTGGCAAGTGCTGAAGTCTATCGATATCGTAGACCTGACGGACAGCGGGATAGAAGATATCAGCGAACCACCGTGAGAACTGCTCACTAGTCAACCTATTGGAGTCATGGGAGCATGGTAAATGTGGAAAGAACAAGTGAAATGTGATGAAATCAGCGCCTTCCGCCCTCGCGAAGATGAAATGCGGCACGTCTCTCAGTCGCGATGGAATCAACCGGGGACGCTCCGAATCTGGATCCGCACGACCCAAAGTTAGCCATTGATCCGGACTAAGCTCCCTCATCTCGTCATCCGGTTCAGCGGCGATAATGTACTCTTTGTCAAGAGTATGGGGTACATCATGGGCAACTAATATATCAAGTCTGTGGTGATTATCTGGTCCCCCAGCTTCGATGTGCGCAATCAGGGACTCTCGATGGCTCTGGACAACACAGCCATGTATGCCAGTGAGAAACTGCTGAATAAACTTCTGTATAGCATATTCAACATCATTGTTAGCATAGTTAGTAGCCAGATCGGCTGACTTCTCGACATGGATTTGTCTGTGTTTGACTTTCGTCTTCTTCAGCAGGAGAGGTGTCAACTATTTCCTCCTCACAGTATGGATCTACCTCGGTAGTGCTGATTGTAGAATCATCGACTTCCTGAATGGAGATCGTAAAATTCTCGCAGGCAAATGTACCATCTTCTTCAATCTCATCATTCTCGAGGGATGAATCTCTCTCAGGCCCTGGTGCTTCGTTGTCTGCCACCAAGTCAACTGCATCTGACAATGATTCGCCCTGATGCTTTATCGCAGTAGTGTCCTCCCTTGCCTTCTGGCGCTGCCGGTAGTTTCATGTACGATTTGCTTGTAGGGCTCGGCGACGTCGCGTAGCGCTATCTTGTTTTCTTGTGCCAACAAATCGAACCTTCATTGCTACTCTTATCGTATAACTGTCCTGAGCGGTCCTGATAAGCGAGATAAGTGATATTTGGTAATTAAGAGACTTTGTTTTAAGATAATGCAGGTGTAAGTAGTTACATATAAAAATCCCGTACTTGGAGGCATATTGAGAGACGCGCTATTAAGTTGGCGCTAGCTATGTTAGGTGACGTAACGCGTCTCGCGAAAACAGGGTCTCTTTATCTGAATGCGCCCTGTTTTTGCTATCCTATACATTTCATTTTAGTACGAATCTGTCTTTATTAAGCGACTTAACTACCTACATACTATTGGCTTTATTCTTGAATTATAAATAAGCAGCTGATAGTTTAATTTGGGGCTGAATAAGTAAGGGATAGGATTTCTCGACTCTATATAAGTTATGCTTTTAAAAAATTCCATCTCAAGTATAAGTAAAGCTAGTCAGCTCGCTTATCAACCACTACGGGTTCCCAAATTATGGTTAGGTTGAGCATTGGCATGTGACACTGCAAGCATGACTAAGCTGACTGATGGAATCTATTAATCCATAATAGGAAATGTAACGCTTGACAGACGAACTTCACTATTCCGTAACAGGAAATGTGACGCTCGATCGAGAGTCCAACCTTCGCTATGTTGGATGACATGCCACGGCTACAATATTAATCAAAATTGAATAAATTTGGCTCGGAATGCTAATTCGAGCCTTAGAAAGGGGCCCGTAATTTAATTTAGCCGAGAAATGTGCTGGTGGCTTTTAACCCAAGTCGAATTTGCCTACTGGAGTTACTAGGGTTCGGCTATTATTATGCTGCTATTATGATGACAAAACAGAAAATGTGAATAAAATATACTTAGAGTGTTGTATCGGGGAAAGTTAAGACAGAATTAGCTTTTAGGTGAGATATCTTCAAGTTTATCTAATTTTTGAGGCGCATAATTGTTTTAACAATTTACGGGGCAAAACGTTCCCGAACTATTAACAAATGGCAACAGAAACCTCCACTGAAACCGGAACACAAAACCCATTACTAATATTTCCCTAAAGGACATGGGCAATTAATACTCTCAGTAGAGTTCCTAGGTCATAGTATGTCTACCTTAGCGGCTTCTCTGTAGTAGTAGCTAGTAGTCTACCTTTAAGCTGCACTTACAATATCTGCTTTTGTCTCGCTCTCAAAACAATTCGCCCGTCTGGCTGACATTGAAGTGCGCCGTGGCACTCTAGACTAAGCGACTCACGTTCTGCCCAATGCATAACATCCTTGTCACTCATCCTATCCGCCTTTTCTACCACTTGTTGAGTGTCTCTTGAAAAGACCTGCGAAACAGCCTGCCAGTAGTTCCCTATCATTGAGCTTTCGGTGAACCTCGCAAACAAGACTGTGATAGTTGCGATGACGACGAAATGAGTCACTATCAGAGCGGTGACAGCTGCGAATCCGGCCCACCGCACGGGAATGAGGTCCGTAGATGAGAACGATATCGATGCCTTCGCTTTGGAACTCAGCCTTAGGAGCTGCTCATAGTAGGCCATCTGATAGATTCTCGCCATTAGCGCCTGTGTTGCTAATGCTGGACTCTTAGTAGCGCGTAGTGTGTCTTGAAATAGGTCCACATGAGTTCCGTATGCGTAGGTATTATAAAGGGATTTGACTGAATTGGAGAGAATCAAGCCCGGATCTGCACGTTCCATAGTTGAATTTCCGGTCTGGGGAGCAGGTTCAGGACGAGACATAGCGTTGGAGACGGATGATGAAAAATACCAAGCCGCCGAATATGGACCCACAACATCCGGTACAGGAAATTCTTTCCATTGTGACTTAGGTGCCAGTGTTAGCACGCCACGGTCCTTCAAGGTTCCAGGTGCCAGTGAAGCACCAAGCTGGTGCCGGCTTCTTCCAGTGTCATACTTTTGAACTTCTTTGTCCCATGACAATTTGGGCTCCAAGTTGTCCCAGGAGCTATACATGTCGATCGTGAATACCGGAGCAACGAGATTAGCCAAGCAGGCTGTGACGCGTAAAGCGTCCACGTCTGAGCTATTCGAAATCAACGTCCATGGCCCCTCCTCACGGATGCTTTTGGCAGTGTGCCTCGCACCAAAGCCATAGTGAAGCGCCTCCTCGGAAACAATGTCAATGATCATGAGCATTGTCGATGCTTTAGGATAACCGACAATGACTATTGGTTTTGGGTCGTCCTTCAGGTGGCTGGCGTTTGCAAGAGGGTATACCAAGGGATCTTCCAGCAATACAGCCCAGTCCACTCCAGCATTGGCATGGCAGAGGCTTGTTTCTCCTTCTGTCGTGTTACTCAGATACATCGGAGTCGGCAGTGCGCAAGTAAAGTTGACATACTGCTGCGTGTCGTCCACCTTGTGGAGCATGGAGTAGGAATCGGTGTTTAAGGCTATTTGACCCGAGAGGCGTGGAAAACTCGGGATGTTCGAATCGAGATCTAGATTGATCAACGAGGGCCTTGCGCAGACCACTCGTTGATCCATGATGGTTGCGGGACCACGGAAGTTGCGCAAATGTGTTCGCTGACCTTCATCCCCGAAAGGCAGAAAGCTTCGATATGTGTGTCCCGTATCGTGGAAGTTCGGGCCTTTAGTGAATGGTTCTGACAGTTCCGCAAAGGTCCAGCTTGAGGCTGGAGGCATTTCAAACCATCTGTGTCGAGTGACGTCCAGTGTGTCGAGCGTGGAGATATCTGTAGCATTTATTATGTTGGCATAGGTGCCTACCTCGAAGTCGGAAATAAAGATAGTGGAGAAGAACTGAGAAGCGAGAGTAACCAAGATCTCAATAACGACGAGTGTAAAAACAAGGGTCGATAGACGGCCCTTCGGTCGGAGTTTAGCTGTGAATAACAAGGTGGTCGGGGCAGCTTGGACGGCTCTGATGACACAGTACATTGGGCCTTGGAGAAGAGGAGTTCCGATAGTCTCTAACACGATTGCCGCAAGCATAGCAGTGGCTAAACTGGCTTGTGTTGCCATCACTGTTCGTATGACTGCCGTGGACATTGTTACGACCCTGGGGGCCCAGTTCCCGTCGATAAGTTGGGCCCAGACCACATTTGGTTCGCCAGCGGTAATGACTCTTATCGATTCTTTCCAGATCAAGGCCAGGGCTATGAACAATATCACCACTATCGCCGATCCCAGAAACAGTATAACGATACTGATGGTACCGAGGCGCTCCCGGAGGAGTCTTTTGCTACGTCTGGGCCGTTCATATCCAGGATCGTAGTTTGTGTCCTCGATAGCTGTGTTTCGTGGTTCTAGCCGTATGTAAGATGTAGACGCTCGGCGGGGGTGGCGTTCCATGATTACTTAGATCGTATTGGACACCCTATTGCTGTATTCAATGACTGACTTCGTGACCAAAATGACAGGAGTGGTGAACCTGATCATTGTATTATATTGAGTAGTTTTATTGGAGTTGCCTCACATGACGACCATAGGATTGACGGCTTGTTGTTCGACCCGCTGCAGCCACAACTGCCCTGTCTCATGGGTCGTATTTTACGAGCAGGGGGGGACATCAGAACACACCCGACAGGTGCCTAATTGCAGGCGGCTAATCCGGTTGTCGCGGGGACATGGGGTATCGGACCTTCGGTTGCGCTTGATTGGCAGCCGGGTATAGGGGTAGGCGATCCTGAGGGCGGGGAAGCGTTTGTTCAGCTTGGAGGGTCGCTGGCTGGTGTGGGAGGGTCAAGGCGCAAGCCTCCCCCTTTGAGGACATATAGGCCGCAGGGGTCTGTATTGTCAATTGTGTCCCACTTTTTGGTACGTCTACCGGCCGCTAAACGATCTATACCGGGGCAGGCCCATCTAGACTGAAAGAATTTAATATCATAAGGTTATACAGAACCGACTTATTCCGGCCGTTTAGCGACCCGCGCTTCACTTTTAGTATCAGGTCATGTCATTGCTGACAACTCGCGCACGGACGCATTTCACTGCCCTTGCAATAATGCTACATGTCTTACTACCCGCCCCGCCCGGCGCTTAATTAATAAGTAGTTAACAGCTTCCAAGGCTCACATAGTACAATTCGGGGGTTGTTGTCGTCCATTGATGCAGATTGGTATATTGTGTTGTGTTCTGTTTTAAATCTGCCCCTGGGAGGTTTTACCATTTCGGTTGTAAACGCGGACACGCTGTTCTTACTTTCACCACCCAGTCTGTCTATTCACATCACTGATTCCTGGTCATGCCTGGTTCAAATCGGCCGCTCTAGGCGCAAAGAATTGGACATCGAGTTAAGGAACAGCATGGGTTGGCTGCTTGTCTGGACTCTTGGCGCTCGGTCCTGTCATAATTGACAGGTGTCAAGTGGCACATCCCTTTAATCGAACTTATTACCTCCCTTAGTCCTACGTGTCTCACTACCCCGCTTTGCTTGGCGCCCAATCAAAGACGAATTTGGTATCTTTCGAGGGTCACACAGCATAATTCAAGGATGACTGCAGTGGTTCCGGTAGCCGCGACCTATTTATTATCCATGGAGGTTGAAAATATGCAGCCGATTCCATTTTCATCCATG
>JAAVUB010000584.1:0-36025 GCA_014898885.1 Fusarium lyarnte (nom. inval.)
GAAAAGGAATCTATCGGTCCTACTGTGATTGGTGATAACAGTAGGGATTTTGTGGGGTACACGTGACATAACCGCGAGGGTCGTAATAGTAATATTTATTTATTATATATATTATATTTAAAATAAAAATTAAAAGCTTTAATAATTAAGAGAATATAAGTTAATTAACTTTATAAGATTAATATATAATAATTTTAAATATAATAAGTTCTTTTATTATTATAACGGGTTAGTTGTATTTATCAATAATTCTAATTCCTATAGGGTGTTTAGTCATCCGGTTGACGCAAACGTACCAGAACTGGGGATTGAGCTGCATGAACAAGATGTAACACATCTGGATGATGAACCTCAGCCACCCTCAGTAGCTCCGATGTCAACTTGGGTAGAGGACGACAATACTTGAGGAAAGGTTTGCATGAAGACATGCCGATTGAGATTGCTTCTCTTAAAGCATGATATGCTAACTGCTCTGGGTCCGAGGATGACCCAAGGAGTTGACACATGACTTCTGCGTCATGTTCCATGGCACGAGCGACAAATTTTGGCAAATAATCGATGGTTAAATCTGGGTTCTTCCAAAGGACCTCAAAGACATCTGGCTTTGCCTTTAGAACCTTAAGTGCAGTGCCCTGAGTGATGTGAATAGGCGATTCACTCTTGTCAAGGAATAAACTCATGGTCCGGCCTCCATATTGCGCGAGGTCGAGGAGATACTGGTCGTCTATCATTGCTATAGCGCCCTGCCGTCTCAAAAAACCCCACAGTGAGTTGCTTCTCGGCTGTAGCTGAAGCTTCTGTTGGAGCAGTTCCATAGAAATGGTAGGTAGTTGTGCTTGCAGTTCTCTGATATTTGTTGCCAGCGACTGTTTCGCGGGGCACACGTCGCCTAACAGATAATCACAAAAGTCTTGCATCATCGCTCGCTCGTCCTTAGCATAATCAGCCCTTATTCTAGTGTCTTTCAGATCAGAAGCCATCCCGAGTAGTGCGAAGATCCTATCTCTCGGGTCAGTGGCTTGACACCCCCTGAACTTCCACATTAAGTTGCAGAGGTTTCGGTTTTGATCCCACCAGGATGAGGCTTTGAGCGGACTTGGCATAATGTCGAGAACAGCTTGACACTGTTCGCTGACCTGAACGTCCATCGCATGTGGTAGTATGGCGAATAGTTTTGCCGGGATGTTCCCTAGATTACATTCCACGATCGCCCGTTTTGCATTGGCCACTTCTTGTAGGATCCAAACTCTTGAAAACCAGGGATTTTCCATGAAGGTTTGAAGACCATCCTTCAGCTCCTTTTGACAGGATACCCCAAACCCAGCCTCAACTTCTCTCCACTTTTTTTTCCAGCGGATGTCTTCCCGCGACCACTGGCTAAAAGCGTTCAAGGGGAGATTCTTCTCGAACATGTCGATGCCCAATTTTAGCTTGACAGCATTGCCACTCGTGTAGCCAAGCCAGATGATCACTCTATCGGCTTTCTTGTAGATCTCTCCCATACGACCGACTTGGTGGCCACGCTCCTTGATATTGTTTTGGTCAATGCACAGAGCATCGACCCATAGCATTCGGTCCTCATCCGGGTTCCTCAAGTGACAAAGAGCTTCGTGTAAGCTCTCTGTTATCGATAAAGGCTTTCCATCTACTATGATCTCATGAAGTGTTGTCTGGCTTCCCCACGAATAAGACAGTGCTTCGTAACTGAAGATAAGCTCGTCGTCGAGGTACGCTTGGACAAGTTGGCACCGTAATTGAGGTTGAACACCCTTTTCAAGGCGTATTAATCGAAAGCCAGGACGCTCCAGATCAAATGGATTGTACTGGAACAGATTCGGAAAGGCATGTTCTTTTCCAAGCTTGGCGGCACTGATTTGATGCAAGACAAACATGGCATACATGACTGTGGCCATTTTGATTTGACGTAGCGCAGATTCATTCAATTTCGGAGCACAGGGACTTGTAGAGCCAATTATGCCACAGACAGTCAATATTGGAAATCTTGATTTGATACTGGCCCCTGCCCGTTCGAAGCACAGGATCTTGCTGTCGCGTCCGACCCTGTTGGCCAAATCACGATCAGATAGGAGACTAGCAGACGATGCTATTTTACCCCGTAGAACTTTGTTGGCTCTATCGGTATTTCGTTCCTGCGGCTGTTGATGCTGTGTAGAGGCAAACTCTGCTCGAGACGATTGATGTTGAAGATATTGGCCCCAGTGCCGGCGACCCTCGGGAGACTGGAAGGTGTTGATGACAGACTTGATATAGGAAGACGGGTGGCTCATTTCGAAAGTTGTTGAGATGCGATTCGAAAAAATTGTCTCGTTCACGTTGAACTGAACTTGCCCAGGTTGAAAGTCTCGCGGAAATGCCACAACGACATCGCCTGGTTGGGCAAGGCTGTCTTCGGGTGCTGTAGCATCGACTCCAATCAAAAATCCAGCTCGAATAGATGGGAAAGCTTCGAGTAAATCGTCGACGGTGTCTTTGACGAAGCCAGAGATATCGGTTATGTCCTCAGCTTTTCCGACCAGGACGACATGGTGAGAGCCAACTTTCCCAAGAGAGCATGCAGCACCCGAGTGTGACAAATTATATTCGGGCTGGTGTTCGTCCAGTAAGGCTCTGGCCGTCTCGTAGTCTTCTGGCAACGGCGCCACTATGGCGATATGGTAATCATTCGAGTGTGATTTCTCCATGACTGGTGAGCAATCAGCAAAGAAAGTTGAAACAACTGGCTCAAATCAGGTAAAAAGGTTGAGACTGAGATATCGGATAAATAATTAGAAATGGGAATGAAAGAGAAATGTCATATAGCATTTTTGTTCATTCAATGTCTTATTCACAGTTGCCCAGCGGCGAGGCTTTATGCCACGTCAGTCCTGCATTGAGGCTTGGCAAGCCCCCATGTTGGTGACCAAGCACCAGCCTATCAATCGGCAGACACAGCCTGCAGGGTTGGGAAGAGAAACACCAAATTACAATCAAAAGTGGAAATACGTCACAGCAATGCCTTGATCGCTATTACATCAAGTATGCCTTGGCTGAAACAGAAAAATGTCCTCTGATTGCATGATCGAAAACATAACTATCCGAATCGATACAACTTCCAAGCATATCCCAACCCTCTCACCTATACACCGTGATTAGATCGCGTCTTGAGATCAAGTTCCCTCCACCGCTCACATACAGCCTTGTCGATATCCGCGAAGCTTGCCCCCTCGGCCCATCTGGGTAATCTCCAATAGTCCTCCCCTCCCCGAATTCCTAGGCCTGTGCCATCGTTGCTGTGAAACACATGCCTCCACTCGCGATCTACCCACTTTCCATCATCTCTCTTTGCAACTCCCTCGCTACTCCATGGTCGACTCAGCGTCGATCTAATTTGGTCGTTCTGCATCTGATAGTCGTGATACATCTTGTAAATATTGGAGTCAGGATCAATTCTGAAATGATGGCATTCGTGAGGAAGGCCATTGGTAACGAGTGAATCAAGGAGATCCAATTCGTTTATAACCAAATGTTCTTCAAGACCCTTATAAGGGACGATGGCCTTGTACAACGCTTCCCAGCAACGCTGAGAACCCAAATCATTGACTACACCGATGGTGATGGCCTTTGTAGGAACAGTCATGGATCGCATAGCCTTCACGATGCGTTCCATAATGTCCTCTTCGTACTCGTCGAGCACCTGATACTCCATGAGAATCTCGGTCTTGAGCTCAAAAATATCTGCAGCTTCGCCGCGATACTCCTCCACCCAGCTCGTATCGTTATCCATCAAATCCAGGAAAACCCCCCAGGTCGTACCCAGTATGTTGGTGGATTTCCACCACGGCCTGTTGATTGTTTCCATCCTTCCTCCCGCGGAGAACAAGGTGATAGGTTCCGTGAAGCGATATTTCCCTGCCCATCTTTGCATGAGGCGAGGACCCTCCTCATAAGTAACCTTGAAACTTATGAGGCGGCGCATGTAGTCTCGGAGGACAAGCTCGAGAAGATAGGGTGGACAATGAGAGCGTAGAGCCACGTCTAGCGGCCCCATGATAGAGCGCTCGAGTCCATGATCTTCCCGGTTACAACTCATATAGGAATCCAAATTCATGTGGAAAGGGAGTGAGTAACCATGGCTGTGCAGCATCTTGATCATCTGGCAAATACCTTCTGTGCGGACACGTTCAGGACTCTTGCTCAGGATCGTGACCAGAAATTCAGGAACATGGTCGCAATAGTCGTTTGCTGCATACCAGGGCTGGTCTTGCTGCTCTGTCATGTCAAACTTCCTCTCTAAAGCCAGTTCAATGCGTCGACACACTTGCCAATGGGGGTTTCGCCTAAGTAGACGCACTCCAGCAGCTCATCGATAGGCCGGTGGTGAGTATGCCGACGCTCAGAGATTCATTGGCAGCCGTCGGATTCAGATAGTTTCCATCTCGTATCAGGTGCAGCTCCAAGCTGGGCGCATCGCTCCATAACCTTGACATCAAGTGCGTCACGGAAGGCGCCGTTGTTATTCCCGTAATAGTAAAAGGGGAGGTACAGTTGGTTGAGAGAAGGGCCGAGCAGGCATCGCCCCTTGAACTCCTGAGCCGAGATGGTGTTTTCGTCTCTTCCGGGTTCACCTGAAATCTGGAGAAGGACTTCAGTGGGGAGAAGGTCCAGTGTCACTGGTTGGGATTGTTGGGAGGTCTCCATATCAGAAGACACGGAGTCGGGGTTTTGATCAAGGTTGTGATCAGAAGACATGTTGTAGGTTTCTGTTTTGTTGGTTGGTTTTATTGTATGGGCTGGTGCTTGTTGTAGTGGTTGATAAATTGAATGTGCTACTCAACATGATAAATCTAAAATCTACGATTCATATAGATCACTTCTTATACATTGACTGTACATTGACCTGACTGAACATCAAAGCTTTCATATTTTGACTGCGAGCCCTTTACATATGAACATTTCTTTCAGCGTTCGTTTTGCTGCATGAAAAAAGAAGCACAGAAGCAATAGCTTTGTTCACTGTATCAGAGACTTCATTAACAAGCTACCAAGGATCAAAAACGTTGACCAGACACCGTATTTTGAATTTTTTCTCGATGGACCTCGAACAATGAGCCCTATAGGTGTCTTTCGCACATCTTCCCCATCAGCAAAGTAAGTGTCCATCCTTGTTAGACACATACTCGTGTGCAACAGCGGCTTCTGTTAAGCTCAATTAGTCTCTTTTGTCACTGCAAATATCCGTAGAATCAACATACCAAGAGGAACAGCGACCTTTTCACTCTGTCCCGTACAGGTGCACCTAATCCAGTACTCTGCACCACCATACCACGGATCAGGCGCTACGAACATCTCGCATCCGTGACAACTCTCCGCAAAGTTTCCATGGTAAGTTGGCTAATGAACTATTTAGCATTCAAGAATCAGGCTACTCTCGCCGGGGCGACTTACTGTAATGTTAGTGCCGTCGTAGCCGAAGCAGTCATTGAGGTCCAACTCGGATGGGATGTAACCTGAGTTATCACGAGGCTGGCATTTACCCGACAACGTGTTAGTTTCAGAGTTGAAGGCGATGTCGATGCATGTTCTGTCGATCTGAGCGGATGCGATGACCAACAGGGTCATCAAAACTCCGATCGCTTTGGTCATTTTGTGATGTGTGACTGGCTGAGCTACGTTCCCTGGATTACAACTTGACCTACAGCTGGACTTCGTCGGGAATATATGTCTTCGTGAATGAGTTCCTTAGAGGGGTTGTGCAGCGATCCTACCACTCGGTTAAATGAGCTCTGATCCTGACTGCTTCAGCTATAGGATTTGAATCCTTCGCTCGCTTCTGGTGTCAGAAACATATGACCCGAGGGTGAGTTGGTGTTGAGCTACTGAATCCCAATAGGCTCTTCCGCAATAAGTAATCCCTACTTGACGATTGAGGTAATATCCGAGCTTCGATGCATTACTTACCTACCTAAACCAGTCCATGCTGCATATCTCGCTGATCCTACGGGAATAATCCTCCGGAGAAGGTTCTTTCTCCGGCTTGTATTCCCCGCAAGCTGAACTCTGGGCAGCATCTATTCCCATACTATACACAGTGTGAAGGTTTATACTAGGTGGCTGTGTTTTTCGCCCAATGTGACACGGAATTCCGTCTTCCCCAACCCAACCCTTGTGGAGATAAGGCTCGTCAACTTACTTCATAGTACAGTTAGGGGTAACTTTTCCTGTCTGTTCACGCCCTCCCAAATGGAAGAAGGCTCGCCATCAGCGTCGAGGGCGCTGCAGCTTGGAGGCAGCTGCGCACAACTCACATAGCAGGTTCAAGACTGTCCCGCGCAACGAATGTAAATGGTTTGATCTTTCATTATACTTGCCATAACCATCAAAATCATAGTCTAATAATTCGTCCTACTCTGGTCTCCATACCCCTCCATCAAAAACTCCATATCATGCCATCCCGTCATCTCCATCTCACTCCCCGGCACATACTGCGCCATAGATTCCTCAGCCATCCCAAACCCCGGAAACGGCAAAAAGTCCAGCAGCCCCTCCATCGATCCAAGTGCCATCCCTTGGCCCTGCTGCGCTTGCGCTTGTTCAGCTGACCAGCCAGCTGGATACGGCGGATTGTTCATGTTGATCCCCTGCGGGGGTAAATTCGCTATACCCGGAGGATCAGTTGGATTGGTGGCGCACTCCGAGAACGTATCAACAACCTGAGCTAATCTTTTCATTGAGCCGCATTTATCCGTGTGGTTGATGACATTTCGTAAGGTCGCGACTAGACGTCGGACTTTGCTCTGCAACATTACTTCATCTGGTCCGATACTTTCTGCACCTTCGCCAGGTCGTAATCGTAGTAATCGCAGGATTAGAATCATAGCAGAGCAGTAGGCGTAGAAGATGTCAAGGCCAGAAAGACCGTTGATCACATCAAAGTGATCTAGGAGTATCATGAGATAACTTAGTTGGCATGCATGTTTGACACATAGAGCTGCATGCGTAGGAACCGGAGTTTTTGGTGCGCCGTCTTTCCGTGCTGCTGCAACATCGCGAAGAAGGAGTGGGCGTGTAGCCACGATGGCGATGTAATGAAAGTAAATATGCAGCAGCAACACGGCGCGAAGTTGAGCGCTTGTTTTCCACGCCAACGATACTTTTAGTTCCTCCATATCAACAGCCCCTTCATAATCAATAGATTCAAGAGCCGGCCCCTCCAGTTTTATCCACGAGACATCGAGACCAGGAGCTTTCCCGATATCTCTTTTCCAGCCATTCAGCGCAGTCAAGATCTCATCCAACGTCGGCCCTGAGCTTCGATTTATGTCGACGTGCAAGAGCCTTGTTCGCGCGAGAATAGCTTGAAGCTTTACAGACCATGATACGAGTCTGGCATCGGTTCCTATGCCTCCTTCTACAAAGCCTTCTCGTGGTGGAACGACTTCGACGTCGAGTTCCTGGAGGCCACTAGGTCGACCGAGACTTGAAGCGAGGAATTGCTCGAAGGTGTAGAGTGTGCAAAAGACCCATTTGCGAACCTCCCGCTCCAGAGGTCTGAAGGAGGCACTCATGTCTGAGCGATGGAGACCAAGAGCGAAGGAGATTCGAGTAGCTGTTCCGGCAATGTTCCATGCAGCATTTCTTTCATTATTGTTGTGTAAAAAGAGTGAAAGAAGTAGTAAAACTCGGACATTGGTAAGTGAGCATTTGGAGATGAACTGAGGGAGTAAACCTCTAGCAACTGCAATAGATCTCCGTCGAAGAGCAGAATGATCTATGTTGGGTATTGACCTATCAGCGATAGAACCAAATACCACAATCATATGAAGACAGCCTATCCATCCCCAATCCGGTAATCGAAGTGGTCTTGAAGGAAGTCGTGAATTGCTGCGAGCTTCGACAATGAAGCTTTCGTACTCTTCCTCAAAGGTAGCTCTATGGAAAAGAGGAAAGTCGTCGTGGACGTTCTTGAAGTATGATTGAATGAGTAAGTCAAGGGCTTCGTTTGGGGGGAATTGGCCAAGGATTTCATCCATGTCTGCTGTTGGAAGACGTGTAAAGTCGCGTGCGATAGCAGAGGTGATGGATCCAGGGGACGGTCCATCTTGAGGCGTTGCTGCAGTACACGGTGGTTGGTCATCTTCATCTTGGTCATCAGCTTCTAAAAGCCGGCTTGTGTTGTCTTGTGTGAATTTGGCAGCTCCTTCGCGACCAGGAGACGGATAAGGGCTATTGTTGGAGTCAACAAGATTCCGAAGTTGATTCCAAAAGTTGAGAGTCCCTGAAGGTCCGATATAGTGCTCATGGCCAGAGTTATCCTTCACAAGTGACGATTGCGGCTCCTCACTGTGAGACTCTGAACTCCTCGGCGATGTACCAGCCCTAGAATCTGCCGTGATGATATCCGGGCCTGTACTTGGAGTCCGTTCTTTTCTAGGAGGATTCTGCACCAGATCCTCAACTCTCATGTGTGTTCTGTTGGGATCAGAAACATCGGGCATTTTATAGCCCATCTTCTGACCTAGTTGTGCAAGATCACTAACATGATCGAGAGTTTCATTCGGAAAAGCGCCTCTGACGATTGCTTCGAGACATCGATACCTGATGGTGTCAATGAGTTACACAAGACACACAGAAGTGAGACAAACCTATCACTCAAGTCATCCACACTCCCGTAGAAGCGCGTCTTTCGTGGCGCCGTATACGAGCAAGTGGCGTTATGTTCAAGACAATTCACACAGCCTGCGCCCGAGGGATCAGGTACACATTTGCACCTCCTCTACAGCAAGTCAACATCACTCAGAACAGAACAACACCTCTACATTAAATACTCACCTTTCGGCAACGATCACAGCTCTGGGCATTCCGCTTACGGGATTCCTCAGGAATGCGCCGCAGACGACGCTTCGCATTTGCAGATTCAGACATAGTTATAGTTTATACATGGAGAAAAAGGACTCATCGAATCGATGCTTCCCGGATCTGGGGTTCCTTTTCCCGCGGGACGGAAGCATGCTTCCGATGGGAATACGTAGATGGCGTGGGAATAAGCCGCTAATGGAATAGTTACATGGTGAGTTTGGGGATGGAGAAACGTAAGACCGCTGGCTACCCTACGCTTCAAGACTTGACCAACATGACAACACCTCTATCAGTATAACGTTAGCATTTGACATGTTTCGTCGTCTTATCAATCCGTCGTTCATTTACCCTAAACCTTATCTTATCGCGAGAAGTAACATCAGGATGGCTAGTTCTTTGACTTTCCCCGATTCCAGAACGCTGGCCTACGCTTTGGACTCCTCACCAAAAGAAGGACCCCTCATCATCTTGTCAAACTCTCTCACTGCACCACTTTCAGTATGGGATCATGTCGTCAAGGTCCTCAACAGCAATGGTTATCGCACTCTACGCTATGACCAGCCCGGCCATGGCGGATCATCCGCACCAAAAGACCTAAGCCCTACGTTTGATTCTATGGCTGAAGACGTTCATCATCTTCTCACGAAGCTGGAGATCAACAAGGTCTACTCATGGATCGGAGTATCAATGGGCGCATCAGCAGGTGTCTACTTCACCACCAAGTATCCCAACGTCGTAAGCAAGCTCGCCATCTGCGACACCATCTCTTCATCGCCCATCAACGCCGGCACAGAAGATGCCTTTGGTCCCCGCGTCGCCGCAGCCCGAGAAGCAGGTAATCTCGACTCAACCATCCAAGGTACTCTAGAGCGATGGTTTGGCAAAGAGTGGCTCGAGAGCAACCCTCAGGAAACACAGCGTATGCGAACTGTCATGTCTGGAACTACGATCGATGGGTTCGAATCATGCTGTAACGCACTGAGAAGCGAAACTTATGATCTTCGACCGAGGTTTGCTAAGATTGGCTCGAGTGTTGACGATGCGATCTGTATCGTTGGCGAGAAAGATGCGAATCTACCAGAGACTATGAAGGAGATGAGAGATAAGATCCAAGAGGGGTTTGAGGCGGCGGGTAAGAGCAACAAGATTGATTTGGTGATTATCAAGAATGCTGGCCATGTTTCGTTTGTGGATGGATTCGAGCAGTTCACCGCCGAGGTGTTGAAGTGGCTGAAGGCATGATTGCGCTTATCATTCCCTATAATTGCTATCGTAAAATCAGACGAGTCTTGATTCTCAATACAAGGATCATGTCGTATCAGTTCAAGTCCGGCTGCAATGTCGGTAAGCCGAGGATATCACCAACCCTCCAACCCCGCACCACCAAATGTCGGTATTTCGTCAATAGCACCTCCAAGTTCGCATGCAAAGTTACAATCTGATGTAAGATAATTCGGGGAACTTGATCATCACCTCGAAACGAAGAAAAACATATCACAAGATCCTAGTCGATAGCATCGGCGAACACCAAAGGTGGAGTAGTGCCGAAGCTAGCCATCCCCCCCTCGACTCGCCGATCCGATATCAGCCACCAAATGCTATTGTGCATGATGCACTCATGTTGGCCGATGATGCAGATTCTATGCCATGGCTTGCATGATATTTCGATAGTTTGACGAAATCAAGAAACTTTGCCGAGTTTATTGAAAGCCACTTTTGACAGGTAATGAGATCGCCGTGTATCCTGGTCGAAAGCATTGTGATGAAACATCGGGAAAAAGAGGGTAATTTAAGATTCAGTTGGTCATTATTCATTATGATAGAAAGACTGCACCCTAATATCCAATTATACTCTCCAACTTTTAAGATTCACCCCTTGGGACTGTCATGACAGGTGGCTCCAGAACAACTGTCCTTCCATGCTTGATCAGCTCCGTAGCTTGCATGAAGAACGAATCAATCCTCAGAATAACAGGTCGCAAGAAGACCCTTGCAGCCATATCCTCCGTAGCGCCGAGTCTCTGCAGCGACTGATGAAACTTCTCCAGCAGCCGATAAGCAGCCTCGATATCCCGCGGATCACTCGCTAACAAAAAGAGATAGATCAGAAAGTTTCCGCACAAGATAAGTTGCGTTCGGGCAACTGCACTGCATTAGTTACTGTTTCACAGTGACATCTTGATCGGCAAACTTACATCTCCCCCAGAAGCTTGTTAGTTCCTCCTCGGTGATGTACGCCATGAATGTCGTAAAGAGCTCGAACTCTGCTAGTGCGGTCGAGAGCCATCGCTGAAGATTAGATCCCGGCGTGACCTTTGCGGCTCTTGTGGCTGGGAACATCAGACCCCGGAAGAGCAGCACCTGCGTAGCGAAGAAGGATATGTGAAGGGGTCCTAGTTTGTGTTAGACATCGGCGAATTCAAAAGTTGCATGGTACATACCATTGTGGGCGTAGGGTCTCATGGCCAAGCAGCTCGGGATGAGACTCGGCCATTCCTTGAGGGTATCTCGGATAGGTATCAATTGAGTACGCGTCTGCTGGGTTGACCGTACACCGCTGGATCATGTAAGTCATTAAGCTTTACTACGCCGAAGGTTGTGTTACTTACAAGCTGCAGTCAAGGATGGCACGCATCTCTCGAGACACAGTAATCATTTCAATAAAGCGTGCACCGTCAGACACGCGGAACGTGGCATCCTCAGGATCGATCATATGGCGGAGATCGTCAGGGACATCCTCGCCAGACCGCAGATCATCCATGTCCGGGGGTGGAGTCGTGAAGGACTCGTAACTTATATGCGGGGGGTTACCGTGGCTTACAGCTGACCAGCAGTCCGTGTAAAAGACCGCCCACCAGAGCTTCTTGCGTAGCCTCTTCTCCCAGGGCGCTATGTTCCACTTGTCAGGGTCTTGGTGAAGACCGAGCATCTGCGCTATTGCTGTGGCTTGACAGGCCATAATCCAGATATACGGTGTCTCAACGCTGTCGATATCTGGGGGTGCCATGTGCATCAGCAGCAGGGCTGACATCAGCCTTGAGAGATTAGGCGCTTCAAGTTCTCGCCTCAACGATTCTTGGGCATGGTTAGTGAGCTCGTGCTGCTCGAATGGACAAGGTATTCCTGCAAGCGTTGCATCCTGCTTCCAGAAGACACAGGCCAAGGCATAAACGGCACCCCGTAGCGACGAGGGTATGTCGAGCTTGGCGGTCGCGTATTGGCGAAGGAAGCGAGTCTTGTGGATGACGGGGAGTCCTACGTGAACGTGACGGAAATAAAGACGGACGAGGGCCGGGCCGTGGGGCCAGACGATGCGCTCTATCGCATCGGACGCCACCTGCCTAGCCTCGTTCCTATGATCGGGGAACTCATCAAGCAGCAGCAGGAAGTGCATCGGGTAATCATCTACATCAGGCCCGCCATGGTAGACCTGCACAAAGTTGGCGTCAATGCCCTCGCGCTCACTGAGAAGCACGGATCTGAAGGCGTCGAGGAAGTAAGGGTCCTGCTCTGAGCCTAACGCCATGGCGTGCGCCGTACGGCCTGGGACATCTTCAAGAGCGTAGGCGACCTCTTGATTAGGTTCCAGGCGCGGTGGATCTAGGCTGACGCTTCGATCTAGGGAAGCTTCTCCAGGGACTGGCACGGGATGGCGCACGAGACCGTTGTGCACAACGGCTGCGGACTCGGATCTGTGCCTAGTAGCTTCAGATGGCGCTGAGGGTGAGATGGCCGACGTGCCAGATGCAGATACAGAAGCAGATGCAGACGCCGGGCTTAGTGCATCGTGGCTTCTGGAAGGCTCAGGCCCAGGCCCGGATGTAGGCCGGTGGGCTAGAGGGTCAGTATCGGAGAGGGACTGGCACACCAAGCCTCTGGTTTTACAGAAAAGGCCTGTATTACAGATCGATGCAACGGTCAGTATAAGCAATTCACAGATCGACTAGCGGGAAGTGTCACGTCAAGTGGAGCTTGCGTGAACCACTGGGCTGGTAGTGGGTGGGAATCTGGGGGGGCGCCTCACAAGGGGGTTCGGAGGTAATGACACAAGCAGTCTTCCGGCGACGACAGGCATCGCAGGGTCTGTTCTTGCGGCTCCGTGGCTGCCGGGCTTTACCAAAGTTACTGCGAATGCTGAACTTGCGGGGCGTAGCAGTAGATGAGGAAGAAGTTGCCCGTTCCTGATCGCTGGCCCCAGCTTGAGGGTGATCCATCTGGCGTGAGGCTTGGTATGATTGCCTTTTCGGAGGAGGCGGGCCAGGTACCCGTTAACGGCAATACGGGCGTTTGAGGGAGAGTGTGTAAAAAACGAGCCAGGCTGCGGGAGCGAAGGAGGGAGAGAAAGAGGCGAAGGAGATGTCGGCGAAAATCGCGTGATGGAGGGGGGCCACCGGGAAAGATAAGTTGGCCGACATGGGAGGCTTCGGCATTAAACAGCGGAGTTGGCCGAGTGAGTTCTTTTAGGGGGGGCTCACGCGATGTCGCATCTTCTACTTACGTACTAGTGTCTCGGAAAATGAGATTAGTGCGAAATTACAGAGGGCGCGGGAGCTAAAAGAAGAACGTGTTTGAGTGCCGTAGCTTCAGAACATGTTCGCGTTTTAGCCTGTCATGACGCGATTTCAAGATGCGACAATTAAACAAGTGGAGGACTCGAAGATCTCAATACAGGGTCTACCGAGGTAACGTTGCTGATATCAGAAGATAAAGTGATGAATTTTTATCCGAATCTCCGCTATGTTTAATATGGTATGTATATGATAATTAAAGGGTCTCTCAGTGTAGATAGAGTAGCAGATAACAGGCTTGCAATCTTGAAAAGAAACATCCATCGCCAACATAGATCTCGTAATTAGACAGACGCAGTCAGGGAGTTAGGACCCTTGTTTTGCTGGAAAGAGTGCTCCTCAGTTGTACCAGGCTCACTCTCGGACTCGGAGTAGGTCATATCCCAACGCTCATCATAGACAGCTTGGACCTCCTTGGCAGTACTACCATCCTTGATGAAAGCGTCAAACTTCTTATCCGGGACGACAGTGTGAAGGCCGTAGTAAACAGCAGCACTGACAACGAACCCGAAGAGGTAGTTGAGCTGGTAGAGGTTCTTTGCGCCGTCGGAGACATTAGCGTTGACATTGACGGCAGCGATGAAGCCTGGCATTGTAGGGGCGACACCAACAATCCACTCAACAACGAGTCAGTCATTTTCTTTCTGCGGAAAAGTGATGCGGAACTTACCGCGACAAAAGCACGCCAATTGATACCAAAGTTGTACCAGTAAATGCTGTCCCTGTTACCCACATAAAGATCGTCGACATTGACCTTGGCCTTCGCCACCAGGTTATAGTGAGCCACCATGAGGCCAGTCATGGGCGCCAAGAAGACACTGTAGCCCGAGAGCACAGTGAGGAAGACCGTAGCTGTGTTGACGAGACGCCACGGGTTGACGATGGGGCTGAGGACGGCCACGATATAGGCACCGCGTCGAATGTTGATGTACTTGGGGAATACGGATGCAAGGTCGATACCGCCTGCGAGGGCGTTGCCGGGAAGATTGCTGCCGAGCTGAGAGATGGACAGGGCGAGACCGGCGAAGAAGATGGCTGCGCGGGTACCTGCGGTTGGATCCTTGGCTAGAAGAGCGGCGAGGAGGGTGGGAGGATTCCAGATAGCCTCGCCCATTCGTTTCTGCGTAGCGGCAGTGACGAGAATGCCAATGACAGACGCTCCAATACTGTAGAGCGGAAACGCAACAGCCTGGCCCCAAATAGCATCACCCGGCTTCTTCGACAGACGCGCATAATCGTTCTGGTTAAGAATACCCGCCGCGATACCACCGATCGTCGACATGATTCCCGAGATGGTAAGCCAGGTAACGCTCTGTGGACCACCAGTGACCGGAAGAGGCGTGCTATCAGCGAGGGTATCTCCAAAGCCATCCGATCCCATGGTCGCCAGCGCCCAGATCAGGAGAACCAGGAAGAAGACGAGCGTGACAGAGCTGGCAAAGTAGAAGAACTTTTGTATTCGGTGCGGTCGGATCCAGAGGAACGGGAGCGTGACGATGCAGAAGATGAAGTAGGAGACGAACTGCGCGGACGTCATGCCGGTCGACGCGGGGATCGTGTTGTGGATGTGTTTCTCGAGGTTGGGATCCCATGACAGGAGCATGAGATACGTGCACTGTCCGCCGACCCAGGACTGGAAGCCATACCAGACTTTTGATACGTTAGTACAACCCAGGCATGCTGGAGGAGAGGTGAACATACCGAGGGACAGAAAGATGCGGTTCCAGATGACGAACTGCGATCCCCAGATTCCCCATACCGCGCGACTAAAGACAGGGAAGCCCACTGCAATGCGTGAGCCAATTGATACATCGACGAAGGATCCGTGAGTGGAGTTTTACGTACCGTGGTAATAAGCTCCAGCAAGCGAAGCAAGAATCAGCGCCGCAGTCGCGAGGATGTTCCCGAGGATGATGGCGATGATGGCCTGCCACCACGTCAAGCCCAGGGGAATCAGCGCGCTGCCAGTCAGATACGTCGCAATGTTGCAGTTGATCAACAGCCCTGTAAGATTGCCCGTTGGTTAGATGCGCTTATGCAGTGTGATTGATGACATCTCCCATCTCGGTAAAAAAAACAGAATCACAAACGAATGAAAACAACGTACAGAAGTTGTGGAACGTCAGAAACGTCCATGTTCGTCGTTCAGTCCCAACAGGTCTGACATCTTCATTCTGCAGAGTCGCAAATTAGGGGGTGACGCGTATCAGTAGGATTGAGTAATTGCGTACGATGAAGCGCGAACCACGCGGTAGTTCAATGCGCTTGACAAGATTCGCAACGGCCATTGTCGAGACGGAGAATGCGAATAGCTTCAGATATTTCCCGAAGCCTCCGGATCGATAGTGTGTGCAGTAGCTTGAGGGGGGGCTGCTGTCACTGTGGGAAAGATTTTAGGGGGAGGCAGAAGCTATAAGGGTCCGCCCGGGGGGAGTCCGCTGGCGTGACTGGCGTTTGACGTGCTAAAAAGTTTAATCCTCAGCCTTATCTTGTGATTGAGCCACGACTGGAATTCGGGAGACTGAGAGATACGTACCCCGGATTGAGGCGTCGGCCAAGAGACAGACGCACGACATTGTCCAATGATAAGGAGATCGGCAGTTCAGTGAGATACGATGCTGAAAGGAGAAGACGTTCCGCTGCAGTTCGGGGAAGCAGTTCATCGTCTCCTCTTTTCTCTCTGGCGTCGGCCAACTTGCTCCATCCGTCTCGCCGCCCCCCCTCTCGCATGATCCAGTCTCAGCGAGGAGAAAACATTGGAGAGGAGGTATTTTTCCCTCTCACTAATGAAAATCTCAGCTCTTGAAAAAAACAAAAATGCAGTAGAAACGACGCACTATGGATGACATGACCTCTCACTTATAAAGATCTGGTGATACCTCTTTCCCCCTCCCCCCACCGTAATATGCTTTCAGGCACCTCCAGGGTATCATCCTCCCAACCAACAGCGCACTTCTCTACCGCCAACATGTCCCTGTACCGAATCGGAGTAGACGTCGGAGGTACCAACACGGACGCGGCCATTCTCGACATCCGAGCTGCTGCCACATCCACCCCTAGCCGTGGCGTCCTCGCCTCCCACAAGGCCTCTACCACGCGAGACATCACCAGCGGCATTGAGGCTGCCATAAGAGCAGTCCTCCGCGACTCAGGCGTTGACCAGAGCGGTGTTCTCAGCGTTACTATCGGCACAACGCACTTTATCAATGCGCTCGTGGAGGCTGATGCGCGGAGATTAGATCGCGTCGCTGTCGTGAGGCTGTGCGGGCCGTTTACTAGACAATTACCACCGTTTTCGGATTTTCCCGTCGGGCTGAGGAGTATTCTCGACGGCGGAGTTTACTACCTCGATGGAGGGCTTGAGATTGACGGGAGAGAAATTGAACCGTTGAACCATGAGCAGATTAGACAGACTGCGCGTGACGTCGTCGCAAAGGGGATCAATGTTGTCGCTCTAGTAGGCGTGTTCTCACCCCTCGATCACGACGGCAAACACGAGGAAGAATGCAGACGGATTCTTCTGCAGGAAGAACCAACCCTCCAGGTCGTGTGCTCCCACGACATCGGCCCAACAGGCTTCCTAGAGCGAGAGAATGCCACCATCCTCAACGCTTCGATCCTGCGGACAGGACACCGCGTGAAGAAGGGTTTCAAGCGCGCCATGCATCGGCTGCAGCTCACATGTCCTCTCTTCCTGTCGCAGAACGACGGCACGCTTATCGATGCCGACACGGCTGCTGAGTTCCCCATCAAGACTTTTGCGAGCGGTCCTACGAACAGTATGACTGGCGCTGCGTATCTCGCCGGACTGGACCACAAGCGTGAGAATGTCGCGGATGATGAGGAACCGCAGGTTTTGGTCGTGGATATCGGCGGGACGACTACTGATGTCTGCGCACTCCTTCCATCGGGGTTTCCACGACAAGCACCTGGTTTCGTAGAAGTCGGCGGCGTGCGCACTGCGTTCTCCATGCCAGAGGTTGTGTCGATCGGTCTCGGCGGCGGAAGCAAAGTGCAAGTCGACCCTACCACACAAGACGTGACTGTCGGTCCTGGATCAGTCGGGCATTTACTCCAGCAAGAAGCCAGAGTCTTCGGAGGCAAGACCTTGACGGCGAGTGATATCGTCGTCGCGCTGGGTAAGGCGAAACTGGGAGACCCCGAGCTCGTCAAAGACGTCCCAGCGCACATTATCGAGAGCGGCCGCAAAGCGCTCAAGAAGATGCTCGAGAGTGTCGTCGAGCAGATGAAAGTATCCTCCGCCCCGGTGCACGTCCTCCTCGTCGGCGGAGGCGCGCTGCTCGTCACCGAAGACCTCGCCGGCGTGGACAGGTGCATAGTGCCCATCCACCAAGGCGCCGCCAACGCCGTCGGCGCCGCAATCGCCAAGGTGTCTGGCGAGATCGACGTCGTGGAGATCCCCGAGGGGCGCTCTGAAAAGACCATCGTGGACGCTGCATGCGCGAAAGCGATCGACATGGCCATCTCCAAGGGCGCAGCGAAGAACGACGTCAAGATCGTGGAGATCACAAAGACGCCGCTGCAGTACATGTCCAACGGCGCTATGCGGTTGCAGGTTCGTGCGGTGGGACATCTCGCCATTCCTGAGGAACTCACGCCGCCGCCCTCACCGCCCGTGATAAGCATGCATGAGACAGAGGACGATGAGGGCGAGAAGGTCAGCGTGCCCGATGCCCTCACACCAACGTACAAACCCTCTCTCCACGTTGATCTCGACGCCTATCGTCCTGATGTGCAGAGTGGAACGTGGTATCTTTCCGAAGTTGATCTGGAGATGATCGCGACAGGATGCGGAGTTCTCGGCACGGGCGGTGGAGGACCAACACACCACGAGTACCTCAAGGGCTTGGATGCGCTGCGAAATAATCCCAAGGGCAGATTGAGAGTCATCTCACCAAAAGCGCTTAAGGACGATGCTATGGTTTGCTTTGGCTCGTGGTATGGGAGTCCGAGTGTGATTAATGAGCGTATCGCGGGCGGGAATGAGATCGTGACTGGTATCAATGCCGTGAACAAGGTTGTTGGAAACAAGACCTTTGATGGCATGTACATTGATGAGATGTAAGTCAAGTTCACGCTTCTGTTTGAGAGATGAGGACTAATAAAGACAGTGGCGGTGGAAATGGTATGAGTGCTTTCCCACCAGCTGTTCACTTCGACGTCCCCGTCGTTGATGGTGATGCCATGGGCCGAGCTTACCCAACAATGTATCACGGTACGTTTCCCAACATTCATTCAATTGACCCAATCTAATTTGCACAGCTACGTTCAGTGTATATGGCCACTCCCTCACACCCTGCGTTCTCTCCGACGCCCGTGGAAACACCAGTGTCGTCATGGTAAGCATCACCACCCACCAATCTCTTCACAATTTACTAACAGCAACAGAGCACCGATAACCCCATCCGTCTGGAGAGTCTTCTCAGAACAACAGTGATCGAGCTCGGTCTCGGCTGCGCAGTTTGCGCCAATCCCCTCCCCGGCTCCGTCATCAAGTCCCACGGCGTTCCCAACACTGTATCCCAAGCGTGGTATCTCGGCCGCGCAGTGCACAGTGCTCGTCGCAAAAAGACCAGCTACGTTGATGCAATTGTAAGTTATATCTTTGCTCAATCAAGCGTTATTGTTTGATTGCCAATTGAGCACCCGCTAACTGGTCAGTTTGACGTCTGCGCTGGAAAACTTCTTTTCACCGGCAAGATCGTCGATGTCCGCCGCTACATCGGCGGCGGCTACACCATGGGCTCCGTCGTGATCGCGCCCCTCAGCGAAGACGAGCGCGAATCCCACAAGCAAGACGTCCCCAGCGACCGCCACATGGTGATCCCCTTCCAGAACGAATATCTCTACGCAGCCCTCTGCGACGCCGACGGCTCAGAAGACTCACAAAAGGTCGTATGCACAGTGCCCGACTTGATCTCTGTTCTGGGTCAAGACGGCGAAGGCATTGGATCTCAGGATCTGAGGTACGGACTGCGCGTTAATGTTGTTGCGCTGCCGGCGCATCCGCTGTGGAAGACGGACAAGGGGATGAAGGTTGGTGGACCGGAGGGCTTTGGGCTGAAAATTCCGTACACGGGTGTTGATAATGACTTTGTGGAGGGGAGGAGTGTGATTGAGGAGTTTGGGGTATAGCGAGCATGATGGTGAGATTTTGATTGAGCTTTTTTTGAAGCATACGAGGAGTTTGGAGTTGGGGCATTGCATTGCATGCATGAGAACGAGCGATGAGTGCTCGTCTATGAGATTAATACCGATAGCATTTATGACTATAATGACGAAATTGACATCCATGATTGAGATAACGTTGTAGTCAGTGAGAGGCAGCGTTTGTGATGATGAGGCTCAACCACCATGCTTGAAAGAGGAAGCGTCGGCATGTGTTCTAGTAGCTCCGGTAATGCGCGACATGCGGCACGGCACGCCAAGCGCAAATTGTCTTGGGTCTATTGACTACATCTCTCCAAGGGCTGTGTGTGGGAAATGGAACCACTCGAAGCTTTGCTCTTTAATTAATGGTTGGCAACCTCCGAGAGCTTGTGTCTCGTTCTCAGGCCTCATGACCCACACAACGAAAAAACAAAATGAAGCTGCTGAGGCTTTCGGATACCGAAAGGCCATTCCGCGACGAGGAATTTGATCCAAGTACACAGAAACATTGGCAGCAGAGCATTTGATGGAGTATTCGGATAATGGCACAAGCAAGAATGCGGAAGGGAATTGCATCAGCTCACGTCTCACTTAACGCGCCTCTGAGGTATAGGTTAACCGGCCGTCGAGGCCTGAAGGGCTCACCTTAATTGAGGTGGACGAAGCCAACTGACGCAAGCATTGAAGAGTTTCGAGTCTACAATCAAGGCCTGCAGAGCAATCGACAAAGCCAAGACTGTATTAGCTGTTCAATAGCTTGCTGACAATTACAGTCGGTGATATGATACTCGGCTCCCAGCGGTTTGGACCAGCCCACTAAATACACATGACCATCAAACTCTTCCAAAAGCACAAGACAATAACCAGGATGCAACAAGAGCATTCGGTTCAGTTTAGCCAGAATCCAAATAATGCCATTCTCGCATCTCTCAATCCATCCCATCACAGGACCCAAGGTTTCACCAATCCTCCCTGTCAAAACACACCCAACATGTGACTCCCCCAAACTCTTGGGTCTCATTGCAGCGCTTATCGCCTTTTGTATTCGGACCTATTCCCACAGTGGAGATCCGGGGGAACACACCATTTTCTTTCTCGGATCCGAAATGATCACCCAGAACTCTTCAAGAAATAAGCCCTGTGAGCTTACCGTGTTTAAGTATTATACCTTGCGAGTTTACGGGATATTTTTTCTTGGTTCGATCGACAATGACACCACTAGCCACTTAATGTTCCGCGGCAGCGTATTGCCGAATAGAGAGTACTCTAACGGCCAAATGCTCGGTGGTAAAGATGTAACGTCACGGATGGAGATCCACTGAAAGTGGTGATCTTTGGTTGGGGATGATGGTTTTTCGTATGGAGATGGAGAATATGGGGATAGAGTTGGGTTTTGACTTTATCAATTATATCTCAGTGTAATGCTCCAGCAACTGAAGCTAGGAAGTTGAAGAGCCTGGTTTAAGACCATCACCAATAGATCATTAGTTGATAACACAATAATTGACTGACACCCAAAAGCTCGAAGGATTTGGCAGTACGTCATATCACAAACAATTCCATGTTCTACCCACCTCCATCAACCCCAGACCGTCATCCCCGTGCCCAGTGGAGAAGCTCCCAGCAGCAAGGATCTCCAGCATCAGGAGCTCAAATGTATGTAACCGTAGGACAGAGCAGAATCCTTCAGCGTCCACATTAACGGGACCCATTAATCCGAGGCCATCGTCTCAAACAAGTGTAACCATCCACAGTGAACAGAACAGCTATAAAACCCATACCGCCCCAGTTGTACCGTTCGTCTTACGGCTCAGTCACTTACAGACTGGTTTGACTACACTTCTACCAATATGCCCATCGGCAACATCTACGTGATCGCCGGTGTCTCCGTCGTAGGCGGTGCACTCTTCGGCTTCGACATTTCCTCTATCTCTGCTCAGTTGGGCGAGAACTCTTATAAATGCTACTTTAACCAGGGTCCCAAGGGACCGCCGTTTGATGATGATGAGGATTGCAGTGGACCTACCTCGCTGAATCAGGGTGGCATAACGGCGAGTATGGCCGCTGGTTCGTGGCTTGGTGCTTTGGTATCAGGCATTCTCAGTGATCGCCTTGGACGAAAGTATTCCATCATGATTGGTTGCATCATCTGGTAAGCTACGTCCTGTCTGGTATCACGGTTACATGCTAACATCGGTAGGATCATCGGGTCTATCATCTCCTGCGCCTCCCAAAACATCGGCATGCTCGTCGTCGGCCGCATCATAAACGGCTTCGCAGTCGGCATCGAATCCGCCCAAGTCCCCGTCTACATCGCCGAGATCTCGCCGCCCTCCAAGCGTGGCCGCTTCATTGGCATGCAGCAATGGGCCATCACATGGGGCATCCTGATAATGTACTACATCTCCTACGGGTGCGCCATGATCGGCGGCCGTCACTCCTCTGATTACTCCACCGCTGCGTTCCGTGTGCCCTGGGGCCTTCAGATGATCCCTGCTGTGTTCCTCTTCTTCATGATGATGTTGCTGCCCGAGTCTCCGCGTTGGCTGGCGAGGAAGGATAGGTGGGATGAGTGCCATGGTGTACTTACGCTTGTTCATGGACATGGAGATCCTGATCATCCGTTTGTGGCGCTGGAGTTGCAAGATATCAAGGATATGTGTGCTTTTGAGGCGTCTATTGCTGATGTTACGTACCTTGATCTGTTCAAGCCCAACATGATCAATAGGACTGTCATTGGTATCTTTACGCAGATTTGGTCTCAACTTACTGGCATGAATGTTATGAGTAAGTTCATCCTCATAATTTTACTGTCTCAATGCTAACGAAGTCTAGTGTACTACATCTCCTACGTCTTCTCAATGGCTGGCTACAAGGGTAATGCCAATCTTCTCGCTTCATCCATCCAGTACATCATCAACGTCTTGATGACCATTCCCGCTCTGCTGTGGATGGATAAATGGGGACGTCGCCCTACATTCCTCATCGGCGCTACTCTAATGTGCACATGGATGTTTGCCAATGCTGGCATCTTGGCCGCCCACGGCACAGAGATTCCAAAAGATGAGCGTGACTCTCCCCAAGTCTCAATGAGTGTCGGTGGAAGTGCCGCAAAGGGCCTCATCGCCTGCACATATCTCTTCGTCGCCTCTTACGCACCAACATGGGGCCCAGCCTCATGGACATATCCCCCTGAGCTCTTCCCTCTCCGTCTTCGAGGAAAAGGTGTCGCATTTGCTACCTCCTCCAACTGGGCTTTCAACACTGCTCTTGGACTCTTCACGCCCGTTGCTTTTGAGAACATCACCTGGAAGAGCTACATCATCTTTGGTGTCTTCAATGTTGCCATGTTCATACACGTCTTCTTCATGTTCCCTGAGACAGCTGGAAAGACACTTGAAGAAACTGCAGACATGTTTGAGGATCCTAATGGTATCAAGTACATCGGTACCCCCGCTTGGAAGACTCACGTCGCTACTCATCTCACTACGAAGGCTGAGAAGGGAGATGTTGAGGCCAAGATTGGTACTGCTCACGAGGAAGATGCTCAGCATGAAACAAATGAGAAGTAAAGGACCTTTGGAACCATAATGATTCATGATACGAGGAAGTGGGAACTGGAGCTGTGTTCAATGAATGGGATGGGAGTATGGTTATGTATATGATAGGATATTAATAATGACAAGAGAATTGCTATCACTTGATGTGCGAATGCCTACAAGATCATGTGCTCGTCATATTATCATTTTTTCAAAGATGTCAACTTATGACACTTTAACTCTACGACACGAAGTTTCTACATCATTGACAGGCTTGGAAGAATCTGGGTTGCCACTTGGAAGCAAAGAGAAGCGGAAGATTTAATTATCTCACTTCAATGGCTCAATGGTTTCAGCCAGACCATGTTTACCCCCCTCCATTGTTTCGTCTCTATCGCTTCCTCATCATAACAGCATCTACTCGCATCAACGTTCTCTGAGAGACACGATTGCCTTTTTGTAGTGAACTGTACTGTAGTTGATAATCTGAGCTATACACGTTGCTAAAACAGTCTGATTTCTAATCTGTGTGCCTCGTACCGTCACATGATCCCCAGTGCACAGCAATCTCTCCGCGTAACATTTCTTCTACTCCTAAACCAGATAATTAATCTATCTCTGTAAAAGCTGTAAGGTAAGTAGGAGGAAACTTTCTCTGCGCCCCTGGTCCAGCCTTTACCTTAGAGCCACGTTCACCCTTTCTCGACGCTGATTGTCTGCTCCCAGAGCCTCTTCCCCGACTTCCACCATGGGCAGGATATCGTTCTCTGGGCTCTGCCTGAGACGGGCCTTGGCGATACTTTGTAGTCTGCTGCTCATTGGGGTAATGCTTGCTATCCTCAAAATCTTCGTCGTAGTTTTGGGCTGGTTGTTTGCCTCGCACAGAAGGACGGTCTTCATAGCCCTCATCATAATCGTCTTCCTCGTCAAACGACGGTCCGTTCTCAAAGTCCCTGCCATCGTCATCATCCTGCATAAGCCCTTGATCGTCTTCATGCCCGTGGTAGTCATCGGCATATCCGTACTCGTATTCAACGTCCTCTTCATCCATGTGCTGTTCCTGTCGATACCTTTGTCCTCTCGTTTGCTGTCCCTGTCTTCCGCTTGGTCTGGCGCCATACCGCTGCCCATATTTCGACCTAACTTCTCCACCATACTCTCTCTGCCTAGAAGCTAGCAAACTCGCAGACTCTCCAGTCCCCATCGATCATGGCGCAGACGGAAGTTCTTGGCTTGCTGCGCTGCACTGACACCGTGGACTTCACGAAGATATTTCATGAAAGCCAGATAAGCCTTTGCCACATCTTGGAAGTGTTTCTTTGTCAACTTGATCTTGACCATCTTCCTCGACATGGCTGCAAACTCCATGACGTTCCGGCCGCCGCTAGCACCTGGGTTGGCTAGCTTCTGGCCCTCAAACTCAGCGAGGGCAAGGGCAGTTTGGCAGGCATTGCGGATCTGACGACCGTTCCAGCGCGCGTCCTTGTTCTCTGCAAAGTAGTCAAGGATGAACTCGTTGACGGACAACTCATCGAGTTCAAGCTCAGCTTCACCCCTTTCCTTCTTCTTCTCGAAGCGGGCTTGAATACGAGTGAGGTTTACTTTGAAGACGGCCAGGGTGGAGGCTTGACTAAGAGGTGGGTAGTATAAGCTGATGTGAATGCGCGACGTGAAGGCTTCGTCAAAGGTACCGACGCGGTTGGTAGTGAGGAATAGAATGCCAGTATAGTACTCGAGCGTGCGAAGGAAGACTGATGTGAGAAACTGCGGTCAACATACTGCGATGCCTCAGGGAACCTTTTACTTACCAGCGACAAGGCTGTTGCGGTCAAAGTTCTCTGTCTGTCGAGCTTCGAGGAAGACATCAGCTTCGTCGATCAGAAGAATGCAGCCCCATCGACTTGCGAGAGCAAAGTTCTTCTCCAAGCGACTCTCGACGACGTCTGCTGTAGACCCTAAATCTCCTATAGAACCCTGTTAATAATCACGCGTCAGTCTGATAGATCAACACCGGCCGTACCGCAAGTTATTTGGAACAGCGGCTTGTGGAAGTACGTTGCAACACATTCTGTGCAAGTTAGTCGACGCTCTATGTGTACCGCATCAGTTCGAATGGCTTACCCGCTGTAGTCGTCTTTCCTACTCCAGGTGCTCCATGAAGAAGCAGAATCAAGCCTTTGCCTACACTAATTGTCAGTGTCTACTGAACAGGATGGAATGGGGGAACATACCCTTGCCACGAACAATATCAACTTCATCCGTCTCATCGTAAGCAGACGCCTTGTCCAAGAAGTGTTGCGTCACAAGACTTTCCACCATTTCTCTGTGTCCAGGTGGGAGGACGAGCAAGTCGAAAGTGTTCTGCCCCTTCATGGGTCCGAGGTATGTTAAGTCGAGCTTAGCTGTGCGTATTTTATGTCAGTTCAGCGTCCGATTTCAACCTGGCTCCTTCAAGAAGACACCTGGTACAATGACTGGTCTAGCTTCTGGATATGGTACTCACCCCACTTTCTACTCCTCATAATAAACCCAAAGACCCTATAACTCGTAATCAACCTATCATCATCAGTGATATAATCCTCATCCTCCATCGCCTCTCTCAAAGACCTCGCCGTGATAGTCAAAGACGGCATCCCCTCATTCAAATCGTCCTCCCAAAACTGACTCCGCACAAATTCACTGCTCCTGTTATGCTCCACGAAAACATCATCATGGACATTCTCGTTAGAACAACACTGTGGAAGGCATGCCCGATTAATCCGCGCGCGGCGACGGCGATTACGAATACCGACTCCGTTGTCTGAACTGTCAGATGTGTAGTCTTCTGAATAAGAGTCAGCACCTGGGTCGACGTCTTTGAGCTCGGGTTTCCAGTTTGTTTGCATGTCGTGCAGGTACAGTTGCATCTCATCTTTTATGCTGCCAGCGAAGCACTCGAGGACCAGCTTCTCTATCGTCCAGCCCGAGGGCTTGGTTTTGCCTCCGACGTCGTTAGTGGCGAAGGCTTCTTCGAAGTCGATCACGACTTGACTGTCTATTTCTTCCTGTGTTTCTAGGGAGAGGCCAGAGTAGTGCATTGGAATACCCCGGCGTTGAGGATCACAGGCTTCGATAAACATAGAGCCTCGCTTTATCAAGGCCTCTTTCAAATTGCGAGTCTTTGCCCGTCGTAAAGGCACGATGAGGAGAGACCGAATACTCCTTTCGCCTTCATATCGATGAATGTGTATGGTCTGTGTAACGGGCCCAATCCGTTCCCCATCGAAGTCTAGGAAAACACAATCGATAGTAATTGGTGAATCGTCTAGCTTGGCCTTTGCCTCGGGCATCCAGAGGTTCCTTCCAGTTGGTGGCTTCATGCTGTGTGTCGCGTATTTGACTTGGATGACGCGGTATGCTTGCTTCTCATCCTTGCTGACCACAGAGTCACCTGGCTTGAAGAGGTGCCATATGTCACTCCATACGACCTTTGTACACTCATCGCTAGCTAGATAGGCCAACTTGTCGTCCAGATCATGGTTAATGAAGTCTACAAGACAGTTGAGGTCGTCCAGTGCTTCTTGGGTGTTCATGAGAGCGTCATCGTCGGCAAACCTCGTATCCCGACGGCTACGCCTCTCGTTCGTCTCCTCTCTCTTCGTGGCAGCTTTGTCTTCAGAATTCTTGGTGTCTTGATTCGACTCTATGCTGTTGAAGAAATCGATAAGGTCAGGGTCTGGGCCTTTGCTTGGAATTGGGGCTTTCTCCTCCTGAGGCATATCTCCATCGGCCTCCTGTCCCTTTTCGTCTGTAGTGGGTTCTCCAGCTTCCTTAGGCTCAGGTACCTCATCGACACCATCCTTTCCCTCGGTAGCGTCTTCCTTGTCTTCCTCCTCCTTTTGAGCCTTTTCAGCTTCCATCTGAGCCTTGATGACATTCTTCTCCAAATCATCTCTCCACTTTTGAATTTCATCCTTGTACCAGATCAGCCCTCGAAAAGGTCTCATCATTAAGACTTGGCTCGAAGTTGGTTGAGATTTCCTCCTGGAAGATCTTGCTCAGAATCCTCAGTACTGCCGTCGAGTTGATACGAATGCGTTCGGGTAGTGGTCCCTGGCCTCGAGACATAGTTTTACCAGTGGGCTTTCGTAGATTTGCTGCCGCCGAAGAATTGGAAGCGGCGCCGGTAGTATCAACCCTATTGTCGAGCCCGTATCTTGCAGCGTCTCCTCTAGTGCGATACCGAAGACTGGGATGTGTTACCTTGACGTTGGGCTCCCCAACCAGCACATCTATCGCAAATCTGCTGGATTGATCCGCGACCTCAAGAGACTCTTGGAACTCGGCCCACGGAACACGATTCAGCATTGAAGTGCTTGGCGGACCGCTCTTTGACTGCGGAGGCCGGTACTCTTGTCCTGGATGAGCAAGCCTCCAGGCTTGAATAGCCTGCCTTTCAGCTTCCCGAGCATAGTGAAGAATCTCAACTTGATCCAGTTCGCCTGCGTAATCTTGAGCAACCTTTTCGCTGACGTAGGCGTGATGGCTTCGAGTAAAAGGCATCCCGGGGGCTTTGACTTCGCGCGTGCTCCAGCTTCTGAACTCATAGTCTTCCTCCAGTGCGTCTTCGAGCTGTTCTCGCTCCTCTTGGTGTATCATCTTGAGGTCCTGGATTTGGCGATTGAGTCGTATAATCTCGGCTTGCATATCACCCGTCTCATCGCGTGGAGTTGCGCTCCCAGGCAGTTTCTTCTGGTGTTGACTAGGGAGCAAATTTCTGGAGTCACGAGAGACCTCTGTAGTGGTTTTTGAGCTCGAATTGGCTTCATCGCTTGCTCCATTGGATGCACTGGGGGTAGATTTGTCATTGTTCCCAGTCGAAGCCTCAGTGTCCATGCGAGGAGGCATTGTGGTGGGTTCTTCCATTGGACTTCCGATCTGTGAACCAAAAACTGACGATGCTCAGATGATTCTGTTTCGGATGAATTTAATCACAGCGGAAGCACTCACGGTTGCAGCTCTAAACTGAAGGCCAGAGCCTGATTCTAAAACTGGTTCTATGGGGATTGGAATGTGTGTGACCAAGTTATGGAGAGGCTGATCAGGCAGGAATATGCATGCAAGACACGTCACATCACCATGCATCCTTCTCGCTACACGGCGGTAGAACTTGCTCTTATCTTGAGCTAGATAAAACACAAAGATTAATTTATTACGGTGTGGCTTTTCTTACTCGTCACTTTCTACTCGTTCCTAGAATATAAGGGTGCTGCAGAAGGCCTGATCTCTGATCTACAATGTCATGATATTATTTTCTGGTCCTTTGTGAAGGGTCTGGGATCACTGCGCACTTAGACGCATAAGACCCTTGTTGAAAGAAGCTTGTTGATTGGACATTATACCATCTTCCTGCACACGTTCTGTGCTAATTCTGCAACATCCACCGAAGCTGAAACGGAATAACCGATGTTTGCTGACCACCCTAGGGGAGGCAAGAAAACTTAGGACCTCTATCCTAAGTGATAAAAATATTTAGGCAGCTCTAGTCTAAGCTTAGGAGGCTCTTTACTATGCTTATTTTAGCATCCTCCTCTCAAATCTCAAGTTTTCTTGCTCCCCGAGGACACCTTCTGAAATGGGCTGCCATTAACGGACTGTCACAGACATCTTCAGCGGAGGAGGCGATAACGCGAGTGGAGTAGTGATTGTACGTGTCCATCGCTCAACGGCAGAGCAAGGAGAGTTCCGCCCACTTATCTATCTCACGCTATGACATTGTTGTTCAGCTTGATCATACATTCTACTTCCGAAACCGTACTGCAATCCATCTCTTCGGTACAGCTGTTTTGGCAGTTGTGTCAAGAACCAGGCTGTGCTGATGCAATGGGGGGCTGAGTTTCTGATGTGCCAACCCCCTCATTGCTTTCTCTCAGCGGTATTCGAGCTTTTTGGCCGTCTTCAAACTCATGGCCGACAGCCGAAATAAGGAGAGAGGGTTCATACGACGGCAACCCTATCTTGAGTTCATTGAAGAACGTCTTCCTGAGTTCCATGAGGCTTTCGCCAACCCTGATGTACGATTCAGCACAGCTCGGGGACGCTTTGAGCCAATGAGACCTAATCAAGATGCCGGCGTCGGCACTGAACAGGCTGGAGAGCATGAGCTTCCGGATATACTCCCTGATGATATCAATAAGGATTCAGATCGGCGACCGTTCTGGGAGGAGATGCTTCCTGAAGCAATGGAAGCGCTCAAGTCCACTCGCGATGAGCCAAAGAGACTTATCGGGACGACACGTAGTATCCGTGATTTGAAAGGATGGGTTGAAATCGTGAATGCCCTCGAAAAGGCCAGAGCGAATTACTACAACTACTCAGGGTTTATCGGGTTCTGGAAACGGTCGGTGCACAAAATGGCAGACAATATTGACGATGGAAAGAGACTTCTCTCTCTTCTGCCAAACACTGACTACTCTTCAGTGATTCACTGTGTGTTTGACATTGTGTTTGACGTGAGTTCAGAAGTCCTATATACATCGATATCCCTCAGTGACTGACCCAAGACAGGCAGCTAAGAGAACGGCCAAAATCCGAGAAGAGATCGAGTCAAGTCTCCGCCAGTTCCGAGAGAAGTTGGAAGATGTTGAGAGCATAGTGGCTGTTTATGAGATCGAAGAGGATATCGTCGCTGCCGCCAAGAAGGTCCTTAGCTCAATGCTCCAGGCGATTGAGGATATCATCGATTACTACTGGGCGAAGAAGGGTAACACTCATTTATATACTTGACCAGGCGTCTACTGATCTACCTGAAGGGAAGAAAATGCTTCTGTCGATGTGGCAAGCCGATAGTTACAAGGCTGATCTAACGGGGTGCTTGGAGGACCTAAACTCCAGCAGTTCAAGACTGATAGAGAAGGCCAACATTGGCAGTTTCCGTGAGCTTCGATCAGTGAACATCAAAGCATCAGAGGGTGATGGCCCGTCAATTTAGGAGTGAATCTACGTGGCTAACTCCACGCTAGGGATCGACAAGTTGAGGCAGCTACAACTCGACCAGACAAAGGTCATGAGAGAACAGAAACGACTTGCAGATGCCCAGTCAGAGATGAACAAATCCGGTCGCATAATGGCAACTGAACAACAAAGACTCGCTTCAGCGAACGAACGCAATGCTGCTGCGAATGAACAAAACGCTGCAGCCAACATGGTCAACGCTACAACTGCGTCTAATGCCATGAATGCATTCATGAAGTTATCACAGGAGTACCTCACCAACCTGACTGCTTTAAACGGTTTGTACTAATTTATACACCGCATTGAGAAGGTTCACTGATGTATGTATGATAGAACAAAAAAGACAAAATGCAAGGCTTGCAGTCAAGTACACACGTCTTCATACACAACTAGAAGCAGAACGATCACGCAGTCGAGATCGAAGATCATGGGCCGGCCCAGCACGTATATCACAGGCTCAAGTTCTACGTATCCTCAACATGAACTTGGACTTTGACCTCTCTGCAGTTGACAAAGTCGACATGGCGGAGATCTCAGGCTCAGCTGCCCTAGTGAACCGCCGTGATCAAGGGAGGGCCGAGCATTTGGTTGAGAACGCACAGTTCAAGCAGTGGGTCGTCAGAACGAGTTCTACTGAATTGCTTGTACACGGACACATGAAGCCAAGTCGAACCAGTGTCACGCCTTTGTCGTTATTCAGTGCAGCCATTGTGCGAAACCTGCGCCAAGTCGATCGGTTCTGTGCTGTTGCGTTCTTTTGCGGACAGCACACTGATCTCGATGATCCATTAATTGGTGGTATTGGAATTATCGAGAGCCTCACGACGCAGCTTCTTCGTCAGCATCACTTTGGTAACGAAGATCTTGAGAAAGTCGCCCAAGAGGTGAACCTTCCGCTGTTAAAGAGAGGAGTTGAGGACATTGAGGAACTATGCCAGCTGTTCACTGTTCTTGTTCGTCGCTTACGCAGCGATACAACACTCTTTTGTGTGATCGACAGTGTGAATGTCTACGAAGATGAGGATATGCTGCAAGGCATGTACGTGGAGAAGGTACTGTTTGAGATACTGCAGTTGACGGGCGACCCAAGGGTCAAGACACATGTCAAGATTCTTTTCACGAGCCCGACAGGCACGAACACAATCTGGAAGGCGTTCAGAGAGAGGGATGTAATTTCTATGTCTGATTCAGGTCGTTTGAGCTTGGATAAACATTTCAGTGACAGTCGTTTTGCAAAGCAGGTCAAAGGGGCTATTGAGCCATTTTAGGTCACTGATTTAAACCAGAAGTGTATTTGCCAGCCTCACCAACGGATTATAAACTTAAATTTAACATGCCTCTTAACAGAAGCTTAGTGCCTGCACTCTGTACACGAAAGGGTCTGCTATGGGCTTACTGCGAAGATGTTCTGGGTATCGGCGGAATTAGACCGCACCGCCTATAACATTGACTATGGACAAAGTATATCTCCGGCTTCCCTCGAGCAATAGCTAAACACGAATTCAATACTTATACTACTTACAGAAACCAGGTAAAGTCTCTGTCGCATTCTTTTCCGCACAAGCTATAGCTAGCGCCAAATTGTACGACTGAACGCTCACGTCTAGCGCTTTTTTTGCAAGCACTAGACTGGCTACACCGAACGCAATGCTCAGGATTGTAAGAATAAGCACAAGTGTAGCTACCCAAAAGGTAATGTATTCCATTAGATTTCCATGATCGGGCTTGAGCCGTATCTGTGATAGCCCCTTAGGGCCATTCTCCCAGTGGGTGACAAGTTCACAAAGGTTTCGCCGCCAATAGTGATAATTCGAAAGTGCCAATGATCTCGAACGGCCATACGGAACGTCTAATATTGCCCGTCTCTCTTTTAATAAAATGTCGTCCGTTTCCTTGCACCTGGGGAAAAGCAGTGTCAACGTATCAACCGCTTCTGTGACTAATTCCTTAGGTAAGGAGCACCAGCCAGGATTCTTCATGTGGTTTCGTAAACATATGCCGTGCTCATAAACCTTTATCTGGTTGTGTTCCCAGTCAATCTTTAAATGTTGTAGTAAATCACTAGTCCAGATCACCTTCATCTCATAATATCGAATCAGGTTTGGGATCGAAAAGTCTAGTGGAATCAGGCGGGTATCGTCATCATCTAGTGGTCGATTTGATAGAGTCCCCTGGTTAAGCCACTCCTCAAGGGCATTTGATAGTGTCTTGTCTTTGGGCCATTGGAAGCAGTCAGGGGAATCGGTATTTGAGTGTTGTATATGGATCGTCAGCCACATACGAGCGGCTATGTCAACAGTGTTATGTGATGCTTGAGATTGATCGGCGACAATATCGACCTTCTTCCTATGATTTGGCCCTTGGATACGGTGAATTAGGTCACCGAGCTCTCTGAGAGTACGCGAATTGTATAAAGTTGGCTTCTCTTGGATAGATGAGAACTGGTCGTCAAGATATAAATAGTATTTCTCGTAAAGGTGGGCGTATGTGTCAAAATCTGCGCGCAGCATTCCTGGCCATATCTGAGTCAGAAGCTCAAATTTTTGGTTGTTGTGAAGTTGCCCTATGGTCATTTTAGACAGCCTAGGACTATAAAGAGCTGGATGGGAGCGTTAGATTTCGGAAGACGATCTGGAAGTTTTCGGAGTCTAAATAGGTACCAGAAAGCGGTGTGATAAGTCTCTTAGCTGCATGAGGGAACCAATACCCGATTGCAGTGGCTTGCTAAGGATCTCAGAATGTCTCAGAATGATTTGACTTTTGCGGCTGATTCAGATCAGGTACAAAATAAGGTATAAACATATCATCATCGGTAAGTTCGGCCAGGTTCTGACTTAGACTCTCAATTGAATTCGACTTTCATTGATTTGTTCCTTACATAGGCCAAATATATCTTATTCAAACTCAATCGGTACGTGCCATTTAGCAGCTAGATGCTAGGCATGCCCTTCGGTTCTGCACATCGACAAATCCGACAAATTCAGAATGAATGCTACAGCGACGGCTACTCAACTTCACTCCATGTCTATTCCACCGCAATACCAAGTTCCTTCTCCAGATGAGCCTCTGGTACTCCCTTTTGAGAAAACGAACTTTTCAAGGCCACGCCTTTGCAGGAGTATTTGTTTCTCGGCCAAAAACATCTGGTATTCGAACAAGCACTACGATGGAGACGATCAATGCGTCGGCCTCTTTGTAAGGGCGAAAGAAACCAAGAAACTCCTGATGCCTGAAATAAATCGGATATGGGCCACTGCTTCCTTCTGGGCATGGGATGTATTTGGCAAGATCAGTGTGGTTGACGCAAGTCTTGCAGTCGAATTGCGAATGGCGGGGTATCCAAAAGATGAAAATGGAACCAAGAATATTGCCCTTTACCCAACTATCTGGCTCAGGACTGCCGACAAGGTTGTCAGAGCAAGTGACCCTTGGAAACAGATCGAGGCTGTTGTCAGGAGATTAAGACTAGATTCCCCACAGAACGCCAGAATATATGTGGAAGGGGGCGGAAGAATTAGCGATGACAGTGTGTCAGTTGCTAGAGAGTACTTGACTTTGGATAAAGGCATCACCTTTCCTAGTGGAGAGGCACTATACATTCATGTCCTGGCTAAGCCGGGGAGAAGCTCTGCCTGTGGGCTTCTTTGCCTCGTTACAATCATCAAGGATGAGGCAGTCGTGGAGCAGAACATATCTCGGATCGGGGGGCTGGTTACTTATATGTTACCGAGGCAAGCTGTAACGTCCGGGCATGTTATGACCAAATATTTCCTCAAGTTTTGCACTCGCACTCCTTCCTCAGATGCTTTGACGGAATACCCCAACTCACCAGAAAAGGAAGAGAATGACAGAAGCGACATGGAGCTGGTGGAGAATTATGAGAGCGATCAAGACCCAGAACAGTCACTCGGCTACGTTGACGTCACTGGATTAACAGATTGGCTTTCTGTCACACCCTCGGATACCATCAACTTCATTATTCAACTCGCCAAAGGTACAGGCCAAACACCGGGATGGAATATTGACAAATCGCGACCGATAGCGGCGGACTTTGCTCTACTAGCTGATATTGCTGACTGGGAACGCAACAACTACTACATCGACCCTCCAGCGCAGGGAGTTCCCTCCAGTACACCAACTAGTGCGAGAAAGTGGGTGTCTGGATATAACAAAGATGAGTCTTTAAAAGAAGGAGAAGTCCTTATAGTGGTTGATGAAGAGTCAGCCAGCCTTATTGCATCTCTCCAGCCTGGCTGGATACCTCTCATAATTGGCAGTTCAACACTTTGGACTAGGAAAATCTGTTTACAGGCACCACTAGGTAAATAACTGCATTCTACTCTTTGCTCAAAGCTAATACGACCGCTTCAAAAACCCAGCCGCTGGCACATCTGGATCCTGGGTGGTGGATAGAAAAACAGGAGCATTGTGCGGCTCGATCATCGTCGTTTATGATGGCGAGCCACATGCGCTTATGATTACCGCCGAAGCTCTTTTTGCAGATATTAAAACTTACTCTAGCATGACCATGGATAACACGAAGTTCCCAGCTGTTTCTGAGCCATCGCGGAGCGAAGCGCAAGCGAGCCGATCAGTCCTTGAAAAGTACAATTCTGAACAGCTATCTCTAGAGGTTCGTAACATTCCACAAGACTAGGAGCGCAGAAGTTGATAAGAGAGTAAGGTTGATAGCATAACCGAGGACCATGAAAGCGAGGCTAGTTGGTCGCTTCGTGGCAATTCCACCACCTCGCTTTCATCCAGCATCTTTCTATACGTCATGATCAACGGTCGTACATACCAAGACGTAGACGCCAAGTACTGGGCACCAAATGACCAACTATCCCTAGATATGATGGAGGTTTTCTACCATGCGACCTGGCTCGTTCTTGAAGGCAAACTCTATCTCGCACCGCTTGAGACGAGTCACGCCTGCAACGTTCTTGACATTGGGACAGGTGCAGGATCATGGGCCATTGATTTCGCTGATGATTTCCCGGAAGCGGAGGTTATTGGCACAGATATCTCGCCGATACAGCCATCCTTTATTCCGCCCAACCTTGAATTCCATATCGATGATTTCACGAAAGAGTGGACCTTTGAGGCCGACTCAAAAGACTTTATCCATATGCGATTCCTGGGTGGAAGTGTTTCCGATTGGCGCCATTTATACGAAAGCGCGTTTAGAACCACTAAATCTGGAGGATGGATTGAGACACATGAGTTCAATCCGGAATTCCATAGCCAGAATGAGTCTATTGTCGACGACAGCGCGATAGCGATGTGGGGAACTATCTTTGAAGAAGGATGTAAGAAACTTGGTACTTCCTTCATCCCACTTCCTTCAGATGTCCAAACAAAGCATCTTGAGGCAGTCGGCTTTGTTGATATCCAATCTCGTGTTATCAGGGTGCCTATTGGAACTTGGCCCAAGCTGGAAACCTTGAGGAATATCGGGGCTTATGCGAAAATAAGTATTACTGAGGATATACAAGGATGGATTGGTTTCATGACTCACATTTGTGGTTGGGAGGCCTACGATATAGAGGCTTACTGCATGCAATTGAGCAAAGAGCTTGCATCTAAGATGGGACAGTTATTTTATTACCAGCAGATCGTGTGGGGTCGAAAGCCTTAGGGCGTTAAAATAATAGGAAGTTCAAATTATTTATTTATCTCTTCTTTTCTTTTATTTCTTTTTTTCCTTTATAGACTTATCGACCTAAAGTCTTTTAAATACTAGGACTCTATAAGGTATATATATGTAATAAGAGAGTGGCTATATAGGGAACTTAAGCTTCATAGAAACAAAAATAAAAATAAAGAATTAAGACCTCTAATACATATCGAATGGCTTTAGTATTGTTAACAACTTGGGTTCCTAGAACCTTTTAATAC
>JAAVUB010000585.1:0-69019 GCA_014898885.1 Fusarium lyarnte (nom. inval.)
CCCCCTCCTATGTGCGCCCCTTGCGCCTGCGATCCTCACCATGGAAACCCCCCTCCCCCTCCTCACCACGGAGGCAAGCCTCATCACGACAGGCCCGAGCATGGCCACGGTGGTTTCGGCGCTGAGGATCATGAGGGCCACCCCCCTCCACCTGTAAGCTTGATACTTGAACCAGAAATTGAATTCGTTTCGCTAACTCCTCCTCAGCCTCCTCACCACCCCATCATTATCATCCTTGGAATCGTGACCATTGCTCTCGCTCTTTTCTGTGCTATTGCTATCGCCTACATTCACCGCCGTGTAGCGCGTCTCAGCCCTGAGGCTCGTCGTGCTATCCGCCGAGCTTTCCGACAAACTCGCGACGAGCGTCGTAAGAACTCTGCTCTGAAGGCTGCTTACCGTGCTTTTGTTACCCGATGGATCGAGAACGAGGATGATGAGAAGGAGGCTATGCTCAGCGGTGAGCGACGCCGACGATCATCTTCCTGCAGCAGTGTTACCATGGAAGAGGAGATTGCCTCCTTCCGTGAGGCTGCTCATATGGTCGAAGGCATCGTCGCTGCTGAGGAGGGTCACCACAGCCATGCTCGTTCTTACAGCTACGCTGCCGGTCCTCCTGCTCCTCCACGTCCCTCGCACCACACTGCTGCCCCAGTATACCCCAGCTTCATGGAGACAGATGAAAACCTTCCTGCCTACGACGACGATGAGCGTGACTCGTCGGTTGTAGCAGATGGATGCCGATACACTCCTGGCAGCTCCGATTATACCCCTTCAAATTCGGGGTCCAATGCCAGTGATGTCCTGGGGGATACCAAGAACTAAATTAGACTCAGTGACCTTGGGCATGAATGATTTCCTTTGCATACTACTATGATACACCAGATTTCCTTATTTTGAATTTATACGCGTCAGATGTGGGATATTGGGAATTGTGTTTACAAACAGCAAACGCTCTCGCTCAACGAAGCTATAGCAATCTAATACCACAACTTGAAACATACTTCTCTATAATACGCTCTTGTACCTGATCTATTTTCCCTGTGCTTGTTCACGCATGCTCGTCTTGTCTATCGCCCGAATATGAACTCTTCGTAATTTCTCGCAATTTTCTTGACGCCTTCATCAAGGTTCCAGCCCTTGACCTCACAAACATGTCGGTACATGTCTTCTAACGCACTGTCCATTTGTTCGCCGGCAATGTGAAGATCACTCTCCACTAGGATGCTGTCATCAGGCAGGGCTCGTAGCACATCGTCAGTCTTATTTCGGCTAGCATTAGTGCTTAAATTGACAGCTGTTGACAATGAGACAAAGATACGAGCCGGGATTGTTCGGTTCAGATACTGCCTCAATACTTCGACACTGGCGCTGAATGAATGTAGACATATTCGAGGGGGGTACGGCTTCTCACTGCCGTCGTCGTCCTCCTCGTCTGAGAAGTCCTCAGCACCTGATGCCACAAGACGGTGCTTTCGTCGTGTTATAACCTCCCGCTCGTGGCCTTTCCACGTTGCTGCAAGTGTCTCATACAAGATGCCGTGAGCTTGCACGCCATGCACACTGACAGCTCTGCGAGCTTTTGCAGCAAGACGAAGCTGTGCGGCAAGAATATCACGCTGGTGCTCTATTTTCACGCGATACGGGCTGAGATGTCGGCCCTCGCGCCCCCCTGGTGTGAGTGTTGAATCCCTTTCGACATGGTCTGATGGCTGCCAAGGTTCTGGGAGACGAAAAGCCTTATCAAGGCCGATCTCACCAACAAGAGCACAAGAGCTAGTGGATAGACGGGATTCAGTTTCATTGAGAAATGAGCTTATGGCGATCGGGGAAGGAAGAGAAGCAACAAAATCTGGTGAAGGCACTGGCTGTAGAACGGCATTATAATGTGCTTGTTTGGCGGCATTGTCAGTCTCGGAGCCGGAGATGGGCTGAAATGTCGGAGCGTCGGCCGAGTCGTCGTAGAGTAGATGAGAAAACCATGGATGCCAGCCGAAGGAGGGAATAGCACAGGTATCTGATGCTTCGGATTTTCCTTGCAGGAGTGATTTGAGATCCGGGTTGGAATGGTTCTTAGCGACATCTATAACGAGGTCTTGGTCCTGGGCACGTGTTGCCATGATGGTCAAAGCTGTTGCACGCATAGAGGGTATATCGGTTACCGAAGCCATTGTATCTGTTGGATGGCAGTGGGCGTCGCATATTGGCAGATGCCAGGGGAATGGGGGTTGGTCCCCTGCAGGTTCTGGCTTGGACTGCTGAGGTTCATCATAGTTATGGGTGTCTTGACACATGTTGGTGTTGATGATCTGATGATGGTAGAGCCAAATTGGTGTCGAGATAGCGGGGTTTAATTAGCACTGCAGGTGAAGTTTCCGTCGAAAGAAGCATATGAGATTGATACCCTCAATGGCCAAGATATGGAGAGCTTGAGGCTACGAAAGACAAGTTTGAGTGATGTCAGTGGGGGAAGCTGATGTGGATCATGATGGGGTCAGGCATTATCGAGGCTCCAAGTGGGGTTAACTTATGATGAGATCGGTCGATACAGTCCGAACATGATAAGCATTCACTTAATCTGGGGTAGATTTAGTTTGCATCTAGTGAGTTTGAGAGGCTGAGCTTCAAATTTGTGAAAGAATTTCAACTGCCTCGGCTTGTAATCACTCATGTGACGCGTGTGGTTGATATTGGTTAGCAATGGGCTTCAGTGGCTGTAAGGCAGAAGCTGTAAGTTGCTATAGCATAACCACCGATCCCAGGGTCCTTTTGTGTGTTACAGTCGATCCGCACTGGGCGCAGATACTCGGAAGTTTAATGCGCCTTGGTCATTCAGTTCATTGATTCCTACATCAGCATCGTGACGGGGATTTGATACTGCAAGTGCATTGAAAGGCTCGTCATTATGGGCAATCATTCTTTATCGTTCCATTCCGCCACTGACGTTGCTTTATCTGTACAGTTTGGCAGGTGTCATTGACCCTCCTTCTGCCAACATGAAGCTTCCTCCTACCGTTTACTCTCACTTGCATCTCTTCCTGGTGCAGGTTCCCCGCACGATCCTTCCCTGTGGCTTGTCGCGTTGCCGTACGACAGTCACCCCAGACACATAAAAATGGGCAAGTGCGGCATGCAAACCGACCTAAGCCAAGCCAGGCCAAGGCGAGCCACCATTCACATGTGATTGCCTCCTCCAAGTGTAATCCTCCTCACCTTAGACCTCCGTCGCTTTCCTTTACCTTGTGCCTTAGGTTCTCCTCTTTCCTTCCCATCTCCCGAGATACATATAATTACGGCTTCTACTTTGCTTCAGCTACAGCTCGATGCAACCCTGTAGAGTCACATTCACCGTACACCGACGCTACATTCTCGCCGGCTCAAGCACCTAACCCCTCCGCGGCGCATCTTTTCTGGCTCCCCGGAAACAATCTATCCTATCACGGCTTTGGGGGATGTCGACGTATATCTCGTCCTAGAGCGGCATCCATCCATTCAATGTACATATCGGTACTCTACACCAACTAGTCGCCCTCCTCTTGGTTCTCTTTCTTCTTCCCCTTCCTCTTCCTTCTCATTCTTTCATTTCCACATCTTCTTTCTCCTTATAGTCCGTGCCTCCATCTGTAGCCGCTAATTTCATCGTCGATAACCTCCACGCCTCTATACAGCACTCTTCGAAGCTGCTGTGGTCATGTGCTGCTAGTCTCATTCTGTAACACCATCAATATGGCACTCCTCAACCCTGTATACGCCTTCGTCGTGCCCTTCCTGTTTGTTGTTACGGTTCCTCTTGCTGTCTTCGCTGGTATCACAACTACTATCGCCTTCTCTGTTCTCATCCTCCGAGTTCTGGCTGTGTATCTCGACGTTGCTCTCTCCTTCGTTCCTCATTATTTGGGTGGACGTAAGACTCGCGCTTACCATCCAAATACTTATCATCCTCACCATCAACTGCTCAAACCGGCACCTGCAACGCTCTATACCAATCCTACACCTGCTTCTGCTGGTTCAACAGCATTTGAGTCCTCTTTGAGACGTCGCCGACATAGAAGAAGCTCCAGTGCTCTATCCACGGCAGGCACCACCACTCCAATCAGCGAAAAGGGACTTGGCTTACTACCAAGCATTGGTCCAGAGCGAGACTTCGAAGGTGTTGGTGGCTGGCGTCTGGGTGGTGACGATGAAACATGGACTACCATAAACTCACGACTTGAATTACCTGACAAGCAACACCATGGGCGAAATCACCATCGCTCCCCATCTGGTGGCCCCACGACACCTGGGGAAGGCGGGTATCTCATGATGAAAGGTCGCAATCGAAGCCCAGGAGCAAAACGGTTAGCATCTCCTAATAGCTCCCGTACAAGAACACCTTCTGGCCCTCGGATCGCTTTTACAAACAAGTCATTCATTGACGGTTACTTTCCAAGCCTCAAAACTTCTCCAAAGGGACTGAAAAAACTCCCGACTCAGGGTGTCGTCGATGCGTAAGAACGACTCAGACTCTCTGCGCGATCGTGTACAATATTCTAATGATCTAATGAAAGGTTGTGGTTAAGGAGGTAAATGGCACGGGACCAAAAGTGTCACAGTTAAATGGTAATATGGGGGTTTCCATTGGCGTCTGAGCGAGAATTTGTCAATTATCTGGATTTATGATGATGCAAAAATAAGATATCAATGCTGTTTCGAAAGAAAGCGACAGGGGCGAATTTCAATCTGCCATTGCTCGTATACTGAAATGATATAATGGTTGCAATGTCCTATTCCTGGTATCTGCAACGCCTCCAACGCCGACCCAGCGTAAATACATTATCGTGATAACATTGGCCAATCAAAAGAAGGGATTCTCTTCTTAGAGAGTCTGCCAGAAGTAGTTTGCGTAAAAGAATCGTGAGAACTTCTTGTCCATGTTGACAACATGCACGTCCCCTTTGCGATCATTCCGAATAACAGCCTTGGACCACTCACCGTCCCTCTCGTCCCTCTCGATGTCTATGCCCAGGCTTCGATACACCTTGAGCCTCAGCAGCACCTCGTCATCAACTGGATCTCTGCGTCGAGCATTAGCTGCCGCATCGCCCTCCACGCCCTGAAGCTCCAGCTCGCGAAGACGAGCCTTGAGGTCAGCGGCCGTCAGAGCAAGGCGCTCAGCGTCGGTTTCAGCATCAGCGGCAGCTTTGGCGGTACGAAATTTCAGGGTGTCTAGGCGTGCGATGTTGGAAGCGTGATCCGCCGATGAGTGGGACGCAACGAGGTCGTCATGTCGAGATGTGTGTGTCGCGAGCTGACGAGAGAGCTTCTTCAGTGAGGATTCTGCCTCACGAACGCGGAGTTCGCGAGCTTGTTTGAGTGTCGAAAGTGATTCTGTAACACGGGAGACGGCAAGTTTGTCTGGTGCGATATTGAAGTTTTCGATAGTGTGATGAATGAGCTGGGCTTGTTAGCTTAGATTAAGGGGCTACAGAAGTAAGTACTTACAGTTGCGGGTTCTTCGGAGAGCAACATCTTTTCGGCTTATCTCGAAGTGCTTGGCTCAAATGTGAAAGATTTTGTGTTGATAACAGCTATAAATGGGAGTTCCGCTACAGTCTTAAACGGTGATGATGGTGAACTTGGTGTTTTGCTAAAGCAACTCCCTTTTGGGCTAAACATGTTTCCGTCGTCACAACAACAGCAAAAGCTTATCTTATCAGTAACCACTTTCACCCCACCATGTTTAGCCGAGCTTTCCCCGTCAACGACGGACAGCGTCATCGGGCCCGCCACAGCCAGGCAAAGGTGAGGCCGAAAAGAGCTACCTCTGAATAACACGTGCAACCTCCATTACGTTACGTTTGCCATTCCACCTCAAAAGCCTCTTGATCCTGACCAGCATATTTAATACCAAGACTCCTATTCCTCCTATACAGAATACACCTTTGCGTTCCTTGTCCTCGAGGACTTGTTCTTTCAAAATGGTTACCGAACTACCCTGTGAGTTTTAAACTGCATGACGATATACTAGCTTATACTGATAGCCTCGCTAGATGCGCTCGATGCCGAGACGTTAGTCCTTTGCTTTGAATATACGACGGTTCTTATATTCTGACTAACGGCGATAGACCGCTAAATGCCTCTGAGCTTAATGTACTAAAAGCACAATATGAGCGCGAGGGTGAGATGGTTGGCATCCAGACCAAGTTCAACTACGCCTGGGTAACTATCCTACGTCTTAACTATGAGCCATCACACTAACTGAATACCAGGGCCTCGTCAAGTCCAACCAGCGAAACGACCAGCAGCTCGGCGTACGTCTTCTCTCGGATATCTTCCGCATCTCCCCCGAACGTCGCCGCGAATGTCTCTACTACCTTGCCCTTGGCAACTACAAGCTCGGAAACTACGGCGAAGCGCGTCGGTACAACGACCTCCTTCTTGACAAGGAGCCAGCCAACCTTCAAGCATCCAACCTACGCCAACTGATTGATGACAAGGTTGCCCGCGAGGGGCTGATGGGTGTTGCTATTCTGAGTGGTGTTGGTGTTGCGGCCGGTGTTGTGGGAGCATTTATTCTGAGGAATGCTAGGAAGAGGTAGATGACGATATTGCTAAGGTGATAACGTGTAGGGACATATATTGCATGAGCGGTTTCGGGGACACTTTACTCACTCTTCACTATAACCTCTGGATTTGGCCCTCTTGGAGTCTTGACATTATGAGATATGCTTGCACTACAAAATGAAGCGACCATTATTACATACGTTAAACCATTATATATAAGTTTGTCATCAATCGCCCTGCTTCCATCACGACGCCGAGTTGACAGACAGGACATCGGCTACTGGAAAGTCACATTCGACAAGTTAGTACATATTTGCTGGACGTCTTACTACGTAATGATTTTCACATGCCAGAGTCACAGACAGAAGTGTTGGAACAAGAAAGCTAGACAAATAAGACAATGTTAAGGAAACCAAGAACAAGCCAGCTAAGAAACAAACCAAAGAGACGACGCATCACCTTCTAGGGAATATCATCTGTCGAGACATAAATGACCATCCTTGTCTCAACAAACGTACGACTAAAATACAGCAAGCTGCTGCTCGATAACCTCCTTGGCATCACCCATCTGATCCTGTCTAATATCATCCATGACCAAGGCACCATTAAGCCCAAGGGGAAAGAAAGGGGTATCCGAAGGCCGAGTATGTGAGCAGAGCAACAAGGTAATGTTGGCAAGGTACAAGGAGCCAGCATGTCACCCTAAAAAGAATATGGCGAACCAGATGCATAAAACATATTAGCATCTACAACGTCCCTCCCAGCGAGAAGCGCTCGGATTGAAACGCCTTTCGCCAGTTTCCCTGCTGTTCTTCTCTCCAAAAGGTATTCTCATGTGAAAGATTAGAGGTGAGACCAACAGGTTCTCAGGTTTGGTTTGACTCAAAGCATGGTCAGAGAAAAACGCTTGCCTGCAACTTGAAGTCATACCGAGACTCCTGCAAAGCCATATAGTCTGCATCTCCCGTCTTGCATGACTATTCTTCATAAATGACTTTTGTTCCGTCTCCGTACGACAATCATTCCATGTGGCATATGTGATGTGATGTGATTAGGAGACAATGTTTTGTTTCTTAATTAAAAAAGGTGAGAGAAAGAGGCGACAAAGAAACGAGAATCGAATACAACGAGGGGCGTCGAGCTGGTATTGTATGGGCATCATGGGTACTCAGACATGGATAACGAAGGAGTGAAAGAATCCGCAAATCGTGAAGAGGCTGGGAGTTTAGCGAAGGGAGAAACCCTTTCGCTTGCCTTCCTTCTCTAGTGGCCGTCCGCTCTCGACGCGCTGCTTCTTGTCCTCGAGCTCCAGTCGTTGGCGGTCGAGTTGCTCCTTCATCTCCTTGTGGCGAGCGTACAGTTCCTCTTCGGATTGCTTGAGCTTGCTCTCCTTCTCTGCTACCTTCTGTTGGAAGACCATCTTCATCTCGGCCTCCATCTTGGCTAGCTTCTGCTCGTGCAGGGCACGCTCCTCCTCCTGCTTGACGGCAGGGTTGACCTCCTTGAAAACACTGGGGTCTTGCGACACGCCCATGGCGAGCAGCTTGTCGGTACGGTAGTTCTCGTAGAGTTGGTTGTTGGTGTGCTCCTTGAGCTCCTCCATGTGTGTTCGGATGAGCATTTGTCGAAGCTTGACAAAATCGCAGTGCTCCTCGTTATCGACCTCGATGATGCCCCAAGGGTAGGCACGACCGCGAATCTTGCGACCATCGGCGCTTGTGATCTCGTTGTTGGCACCAACGACAGCGAAGGGAACCTTGGACATAATCTCGTTGTTCTCAGCGATCGTCTCCTCATCATCAAGCTCGTATCGGGGCCCCTCGAAGATCTGGATGCCATGGTGCTTGATATCGGCGAGAATCTGGGTTGGTTAGTAATGGAATACACGTTGGTAACCGGATAGCTTACTCGTGACTTGAAGGCGGCAATCTCCTCGTCGGTAAGGGTATCAGCCTTGGCGATGACGGGGATCAGGTTGACCTTGGTATGGAGTCGGCGCATGACCTCAATGTCGAGAGGCTTCAGGGAATGGCCGGTGGGCTGGATAAAGAAGACACATGCGTGAATACGGTTGTCAACAATGTTCATGCGGTTAACTTTGTTCTCCGCATCCAAGTAGGAGTCGAATCGCTGCTCGATGTTGTCGACGATAGGGCGCCAGGACTCGTCGTTGTTGACGAAATCTCCGAAACCTGGTGTATCGACAACAGTCAGGCGGAGACGAACACCTGCCTCCTCAATGTCGGCACTAATGGACTGGATAGTAACAGTCTTGGGAATAATGTCGAGGCTAGGTCCCTTGCGCTCCTTGGGGGGGTACAGGGAGGTGTTGAAGAGAGTGTTGACCAGAGTAGACTTGCCCAGGCCAGACTCACCTAGATCAGTGTTAGTCAGATCGTTTACATTTCAATAGCCTTTTATACATACCAACAACCATCACGTTGAAGTTGAATCCCTTGCGAACACTCTTTCGGTGCCATTGGTTGGGTAGGTTGGCAAAACCAACATAGCCAGTGAGCTTTCTTCGGACAATGTTTCTGTTATCAGCTGGGGGAGGTGGCTGAGATGGAACTACATGAATGTCAGCACGGGAGCAGAAACATCCAGGTAAAAGATCAACCTACCATTAGCAGGCGAGGCAGAAGGGGCCAACGCCGGAGATTCGCTGCCGGGAGAAGCTATCAAGACACATGTTAGCATCCGATGCAGTCACTGATATTAAATATTATGCTGTCAGAAGTAGAGAGACACAAGGAGGAGCCTGACTCGGTAAATAATCCGAACTCGTGTTGCGAGGGTTTCCCCTGGTAGAAGCCTCGATTGTTAGATGTTTGGGCACCACATTAATTATTCGTTCATCTCCAGCTGGTCCACTTGTTGCAGAATAGAGATATAGTTCGTCGAATGACATTGGCTTCATAGGGCTTAATGTCGGCGGATCCTGGATGTCCACGTCAAGCATACTGCGATAGTGGCGTACTGTCGAGGGTCGAGGGGAGGAAGGAGAAGATGGGGTTTTAACGTCTTGGCTCAATGGAAAACTAATGGTTCGCTTGGAATCCCGTGATGCCTTTGGCGATGATCCGGCGAGAGGTGTGGTTGCCATGAAGCTGAGATTTCTGTCAAAATGCACGCTGCGAGTGCGAGCCTTGACGTGCTGTACCAAGTCGAATGTCATGATCGAATTTCAGGGGTTGGAAGTGCTGATTCTCAACGAGGAATGCTGTCAGGACCAAAAAAGGGCTAAAAAGATAGACCCAAGAAAGTGTAGATGATTCAGAAACGAATGTCGTCGAGCTTATCGGAAATCGATGGATTGCACGGGATGAAGGTCGAGATCTTGTCGAGCTCCCGGACAACAAATCATCCTCGTGGTCGAGTTGGGAGGCTCTTTCTGTGGTCTCTCTACCTGTCGCTTGTGCCATGTGGTCTGACACGCGCATGCATAAAAAGAAAGGATCGTCTTACCCATATTGAATTATCAAGAACGGTCGAGTTGAAAAGGCTCGTAGGAAAGTGCGTGTTTCTAAGTTGAAAGTTGATGGTTAGCTACGTCAGGGGAAAGGCCAGCTAGCTACACGAGCTTGGTGGAGTGGTCTTGAGGGAGACAACGAGAAGGGCCAAACGACGGCTGAGAATCCCCGGGAAACAAGCGCAACGTGACGACGAATGTACAGTCGAAGAGATATTGAGTTGATCGAGGGCGCTCCTTCTCGAAATCGTGGTCGGGCAGCAAGGAGTGGGATGAGGATAGCTACTTACGGAAATACCAGGAGACGCGTGTCAATGAGCGTCGCAACGAGTGAATACGAAGAATAGAAGGCGGCCTCGGGTTTATCAACACGGGACCTACTCTCACGCACGATAAGAGGCGATCGAGAGAAGAGTAGCAATGATGAGGCTAGAAACGGGGAGTAGGGGTAAAAAAAAAAAAGAGAGAAAGTAAAGTGAAGGAGAAGGATGGGAAATTTTGGAGGTGACAAGCGGACCAAACAAGGAGACGAAATTCTGATGTGCTGTGCTGTTCTCCCAGCAGAGCAGCCTTTGGGCAGACGGCCGTGTTGCAGCAAAAGGGGTTTAGACGAGCTAGTCCAAGTTGAGGCCCGTGTGGGTCTCCCAACTTACATGATCCAGGGGCACGCTCTGGAGATTTAGCGGACAGGGTCGCTGAGGGCCTACTGTCGAACCTCAAAGGGTGCTGCATGAGCGCTTATGATTGGTTCAAAAGACACGGGTCCAATTAACGGCGCGGGACAGGGGTCGTTGAATGGTAAGATGGGAGATTGGGGAGGGAGAGCTCTAGCTTCACCTCAAGCAAATTACTGCATCTTGGTTGTCGGCATATACCTGTATCACGTTGTAAGCGGCCATACAATTGACTCTCGATACAGCCTCGAGAGCCTCTGTCTGAAGCTTGACACCGTTTGAATTACCGGTGAGGGCATACAAATGTCTGGATGTGGCCGGACCTCCTTACATCGCTCCATTCCCCAGGCAAGCTTGGAGCTCACCTGAGGTAGATTGTTTCTAAAAGGGGAATGCTACTCTAAGTACCTGTTCCTAGCTCGCTTGTGCTTCAAGTATCGATAATCATTCTCGTACTGCAAGTTACCTAGGTATTGATAGGGGTTATTCTCTCCTATTTGAAAGAAATGTTCGATAGTTGAGGTCGATTGCTTCGTTAATCTCTCCCATGTGTCATTTGTCTTTGATCTACGGTATTTTTTCCATTTCATGACCATTGGCTTCTTTCTAGCGACATAGCTCAGAACATTCATAAATGGACCCTATCGGAGACAGATTCCAAGACATACGCAGATCAACCGTTTTTGGAAGAGGTCGGGCTATCTTCTCCCTTCTCTCTCGTGGCCAGAACGCTGGCCAGATATTGGATCACGGGATAACCATGTTCTGAACTATTTATTTGCGCCCGTCCTACGGTCTACCGTGGTCATTTTAATGCCCACTCGCCGTCAAGTCCGGTTGCGCCTCAACCGCTCCCACATCTGTGTTCCTCGTTTGTTAGTTTCCTCTCCTCGTCAAAACATCAAACATCTGGTCCATTCAAGCTGTTCCCTCTGTGGGTCCGGGATCAATTCCCCTGTGTTCTAGCTTCTTCAATGACTATATTGGGCTCGCTCCGGTAACCCAACTTTTTTCGTTCACAGAAGGGCACGTCGATCAATTTCTGTGTACCCATTCACAATCAGCAGGTAAAGGAATAATTAATTCTACAGGACTGGCATGTGCAGATACGTCAAGCTAACAGGCTTCTACATGTTGATATTTCAGTCCCATAACTGTAAGACTGCATAAAGTTTGCTAGAGTTCACTACATCTGCCCGAAAATGATTCTAATATCCACCGTATCTCGCGAAAATCATCTTGAGAATCTTGCACGCTACTACCTCCACGCCCTTCTCCTGCATGCATGACACGAACGTCTACACTTGTATAGATCAGGTTTTGTATAGAGAGGGATGTGAAAAGGAGGTAGGCAACGTGTAATTGCATTCCAGGCAAATGTCCCTGGTCCGAAAGAGCAGTCATATGAAGTAGTGTCGACCTGTAAACCGTTTCGTGTTCAACAAAGTTTTCAGACAATTACTCTAAAGCAGTCCATGGAAGCTCTGGCAATATAGTTTAGCTTAATATTATATCGCTACTAATAGTTTCCTATGTCTATCCCAACTGTTTCTAAACTCAGATAATTACATTATATAAGACATCCAGCGACTTGATAGTTCAAACATCAGGAATACTATTCTGCAGTACTGCAGTTCTGCTGTAGATGCGGGCATAGTCACTGAGGGCGTACGATTAGCATCAAGCTTATTGTGTTATTATGGCCCGAGCAGTCTCTAAATAAGGCTGATGAAATGTCTGCTGGGATGCTGCCTTTCATGTAGTTCTCTACATGTTGTTCAGAAATATTGGGCATGGTCGTGTTGTTCATGGACTAACTCGAGGTGCCTATGGTCTCGGAGGTGAAGAAAATCAAACCACATCTCGTATGACCACAAAGCACACGGAGGCAGGGAATTATCTCAGAATACTTATTTAGTAGAAACTAAAAGACATAAGGAGTAATATTAGTTTTATATAAGGCTTTAGGTTTGCTCGTGGTCAACGGATGTACTATGTAGGGTAGGAGAGTTGGCTTCAAGTTCAACTTGATCGACGAAAATTAGTAACATCTCATGTTAGGATTCGAGGATTTGTCACATGTAATGGTATAGTACTGTAAAGAATAGGCAGAAAAAGATAAGACATGTAAACCGTTATTTTCACGAGTAGAACATTGTATGTATACATCCCACGCCGTCTTCTAAATGTCAAATAAGCACTGAACTCTTCAGTGCCTGTTTTAATTAAGATACAAGCCACCTTTTTCGCTTCTAGTAAAGGTATAGTACACTGGTGGGAAGAGCTGCCCAGATTGACGACTCAAACTTATAGCATGATGAAATCATCTCGCTCATCTTAAGCGAGGCCAGCCTGCTGGCTTGCAAAGAATCGTTTCGATTCAGCACATCTCTCGCTCTTACACCCAGGGCATCGAAGACCCATCTGCTTAGAGCAAGCCTGACCTGCTGCCAGGTGCGCCTTGGCAATGTCGGCGAGAGCTTGGATAAAGACAGGACTTCCGTTGAGAGACTCAACTCGCTTGACAGTTTCGGGGTGACCACTGTCGCCGATGACCTCCTGATCCAACTCATATAGAGTTTCGATATGGTCGGATGTGAAAGCGATAGGGATGAGCACGAGATCCTTCTGACCCTTGGAAATGTAGTGCTCCACGCTGTCCGAGGTCTGAGGTCCCAACCAGGCCGACGGGCCGACCTGAGACTGCCAGCAAAGTCGGTAAGGGTTGGAGAAACCCAGACGCTGCATGACAGCATAGACAGTGGCCGCAACTTCAGCAGGGTAAGGATCACCTTTATCATGTTAGTATATGTTACGAATATACGTGACGAAGCAACAAACCTCGGTTAACGACAGACATAGGCAGACTATGCGCAGAGAAGAGCAGAACGACATCCTTTCTTCGCTCCTCGGGGTATTCCGCAAGCTTGGCCTCGATGTTTTGGGCAAAAGCCTCAACCAACCCACTGTGGTTAGGCCAACGGTCGATTACACTCCAGGTAATGGTGCCGTCACCGGACTCCTTGTTGGTCTTGCCTTCAAGTCGGTGCCTCCACTTCCATAGCTCGTTCAAGCTGCTACCCGTTGTTGAGCAAGAGTACTGAGGATATTGTGTGAATGCAACGGCGCGGCCACCTTTTCCATTTCCAAAACCGTCCTTCAACAGCTGCTCGTACATTTCCTCGGTTAATGGGTCCGCGTATCGGAAAGCGACGTAGGGCTTGTGAGGCGCAGTCTCGGGAGAGATCTTGTCCAAGATCTTACACATCTCGGTGTTTTGGTATTCAGACCACTTTCGAATTGGTGATCCTCCACCAATGGCCGAGTATTGCTTGATGATCTTGGGTGTTCGCCGCTTCGAAATCAATGGGCCGAGATAGTTTTGTAGAGGGCCGAGAGGAATTAGATCGCCGTCGGCCTGTGGTGGTTGTTAATATAACTGATTCGGGGGTCTCGGTGTTTCGTTAATGACTTACAAAAAGGCGGCTCAAAAAGTCGCCAACCTCATCAGTAGTCGAAGGTCCTCCCATGTTGAGGAAGACCATAGCCGTAGGGCCCTTTGATCCAGTAGCATCTTGGGTGACAGGATGGACGGGAGTGGCCAGATATCGCTTCTGAGTAGCGATTTGGGGTAGCGCAAGACGATGTGTACTGGCCTGTGAAATGCTCTTGCATAGCTGACCTCCGGATCTTCGCAGAGCCATTGCCGATGAATTGTCACTGACTTCAAGAGACAAGGTGTGGAAGGGACAAGAAAATCCAATTTATTGATCAATTGGAAGTGGTGCGAGGTTTGGAATCATAAAACAGCGGAGGGGTCTTAAGAAATCTTATGTTACGTACATGCACCTAGTGCCAGCGGCGGCGATGATGCTCGCATCTCCATGGGCTCCGGGATCGCCTACAACGCATCATATCGGGATTTGGCCCGGGCTTGGCTGCTAGGAGTGACTTCCTTGACCCGCGGAGCTTCCGTGGTACAGGAGGTACTACTGAACAAGGCATCGCCAACCAATCACGCAATTGGTAATCGCTCAGGACAGTGCACGTGAGCTCGCGACAGGCAGCGCGTCGGCCTTTGTCATTAGCTCGCGTTTGCCTAAAGCTGTGGCCCACTAGCATGCGATGTCTCATCAGCTCTTAAAGTCAAGCTGACCCTGCGATGAGATTGATCGGTTTTCACTAAAAACGACAGACATCAATCACATCAATCATGGCCGATAAGCAGAATTGGCGAAAAGAAGACGAAGATGAGGAGGAGCAAGAACTTGATGAGAACGTGAGTTGATCGAACATTGGTACTCACTCCAACTCCATATTGATCCACCCATAGAACTATAAGGCACAGAAGGATGCGATCTTGCTTGCAATCGATGTTAGCAAATCGATGTTAGAGCCACCGCCGCCTTCGGACTCTAAAAAGGCAGATCGCGACAGCCCTGTCCAGGCGGCTTTAAAATGTGCCTATCATCTCATGCAACAACGCATCATCTCTAATCCAAAGGACATGATGGGTATTCTTCTCTTTGGAACGAATAAATCAAAATTCCAGGGCTCTGTAGGTGGTCGAAGTGGTCTAGGTTACCCTCATTGTTACCTATTCACTGATCTCGACGTGCCTGCGGCAGAAGATGTAAAGGCCCTCAAAGCTTTGGTTGAAGATGGCGAGGACGAAGATGAGGTACTGACACCTTCGGACGAGCCTGTCAGCATGTCGAATGTACTATTCTGCGCGAACCAGGTCTTCACAACAAAGGCTGCGAACTTCGGCAGTCGTCGTTTGTTTATAGTAACTGACAACGACAATCCCCACGCATCTGACAAACAGGCCAAGTCCGCTGCAGCGGTACGAGCTAAGGATCTGTACGACCTTGGGATCCTGATAGATCTATTCCCTATCACCCGTGGAGATGAGAAATTCGACCTCAACAAATTTTATGATGTAAGAATCGGTTTGAAGATAACAGGGAACCAGCTAACACGCATAGGATATTATCTATCGTGACCCTGTTGGAGAGGCGAACATGACAGAAGTCCGAACATCGAAATCTGGAGACGGACTGACATTACTCAACTCGCTCATCTCAAATGTCAATTCCAAACAAACTGCAAAGAGAGCCCTGTTTTCAAATTTGCCATTCGAGATTGCTCCTGGGCTACGCATCTCAGTGAAGGGGTATAACATTGTTCATCGTCAAACACCAGCACGCACCTGTTACATTTGGCTGGACGGTGAAAAGCCGCAAATTGCTACAGGTGAAACTACACGAATCGCGGAGGATAGCACCAGGACCGTTGAAAAGGCAGAGATAAAGAAGGCGTACAAGTTTGGCGGCGAATACGTTTACTTCTCCCCAGACGAACAGAAGTCATTGAAGGATTTCGGATCACCCATCATTCGGATCATCGGCTTCAAACCGCGCAGTTTGCTCCCCGTTTGGGCGAGTACTAAGAAGTCTACATTCATCTTCCCCAGTGAAGAAGATTATGTTGGGTCGACCAGGGTTTTCACAGCACTTTGGCAGAAACTTCTCAAGGATGACAAAATGGGGGTCGCTTGGTGTATCACCCGTGCTAATGCGCAGCCAATGTTGGCCGCCATCATACCGTCTAGAGAGCGGTCTGATGATGACTCGGGAACGCCGTATTTGCCTGCTGGACTCTGGATCTATCCTCTACCATTCCAGGATGATCTGCGAAATATCAACCCACCAAGTGAAGTGCTGCGAAGTTCCGGAGAACTTGCGACGCAGATGCGAACTATCATTCAGCAACTCCAGCTGCCAAAGGCTATGTACGATCCATTGAAATACCCCAACCCCGCGTTGCAGTGGCATTACAGAATCCTTCAAGCTCTTGCTTTGGAGGAAGAGGTACCCGAGAAGGCAGACGATGCAACAGAGCCAAAATACAAAGCGATCAGCAAACGAGCAGGTGGTTACTTGGAAGAATGGTCTGAATCTCTGGAAGAAGAGTCTGGTAAAGTTGCGAACAAGAAATCGACAAAGCGTGAAACGGACGATGAAGACATGGATAGACCGGTGAAGAAATCGAGAGGTTCATCAGAGAAGGAAACTGGTTCATCCTTCAGTATGGCTCAATTGAAGGCCGCAATCGAAGGTGGGACTATTCAAAAAATGACGGTAGTTCAGCTCAAAGATATACTAGCTACTAAGGGTATGAGCACTGCCGGACGAAAGGTTGAATTGATCGAGAGAATCGAGCAATGGATAGAGGAAAGTTCATGAGACTGAGGTCGAAGGGCACAATAGAGTGCATTGTCGGTGCTTTATATGAAGAATGGGTGGTCGGCGGAACGGGCGTTTCTGCTACTTTGTAAGGATATTGTTTATCAAACTGCGAGCACTTGATCATATTGAATCAAAATACTGAGGAGAATGGCCCCCTCATTTGTTCCTTATTGTGATTGTGATTAGATGCTTTTTTTCATGGAAGCTTTCGCAACAACTTCCTTTTCATCACATTCACCAAAGCTTCTTTTGCTCGGCAGCAACATCACAAGTTGAACACCATGACAAGCGAATCACAAAAACTGCCATAGTTAATTTTTATCCACTTTGATCTGAGTATCCCCTTGAAATATTCCAATATGAAATATGGCGACTGCAGGCGGGAGGATAGATTCATCCTCTATACTCACACCCCCTTCAGCAACCGTTAGTGGCTATCAGTGGCGAGGCGCTCAACTCACACCCACTAAACTTCAGCCAAACACTCCCCGGCCCGTTACCTCATCTATCGAATCCGTAGCTCCACCATCACCTACCTACGCGTTTGTGAGCCCGCAAACGCCAGCACAGCGTCGCCTGAACATCCCATCGGCAACACTTGCCGCCTCATCAGCTCAGAAGGAGCCGGGCGCTGATGAGTATAACTCAAGGCTATTGCGACTGGCGCGGCGCCGGCCAACTTGCAAGCAAGGGAAGAACATGGCCGATTTCCTCTCAAGCCTTGGTTTTGGCGGCGCGCAGACACCCGCAGCGTCAAGTATTTCGCAATGCGATTCGGTCGGGGAGCTCCAGCTCAAACTACGAAGCATTATAGATGCCAAGGCGACACCGACACGGGCCGAACACGTGGCTTTGACAATCGAATTGAGAGCCACGGTACGATTTCAGTTGCCTGTGTCCGAATCAGAGAATGGGACACTCGAGAGCCTAAACAACATCGATCCGTCACTGGGAGGAGCGCAATCTGTAGGAATGAATGGCAATCGGGATGAAGGACAGCTATCGCGCGTGGTATTTGCCAATGACACGATCATGAGCCAGCCACAAGACGACCCGACGCTCCAACGATCTGTCGCAAAACATATCATTTCAATAATCAGTTCAACCGATGGGAGTACCTGGACCGTTCGAGAGGTGTCGCGCGGTACACAGGGTTGGACTTTTACGTATTTGTGCAAGGACTCGTATCAGCAATGGACTCGACAGAATGCCAAGAACCCAACGAAAACAGTAGTAGGAGAGTTCAGTCAGAGAGAGCCTGACCCAGTCTTGCATGGTAAGTTCAGAGCGCCAGCCAAAATTGCTTCATTGGCTGACAATGAGATAGCTCGGCCTGCTTTTGACTGTCGAGGATCTATCACGATTGCCTTTAACCGTGGCAGTCGCTCCATCACCGTAAAATACGACCATACTCCTTTGCACAAAACAGTTGCAGAGCTGGCCGCCCACTTCCAGCCTACTCCTCGTCAACTGGGACCAGGCGCGCAGAGACTCCTGGAACAGCAGCAGAAGGCTAAGGAGAAGACGCCGAGGAAACCTAGAGGTGAGAAGAAAGACAAAAAAGACAAGAAGGAGCGAAAGAAGAGGGATTCTACTATAAAGGCGCAAGATGAGAATGGTAATCCCCGGAAACGAAAGAAAAAAAACAACGGAGCATCTCAGCCAGCGGACTCAGTAGACGGACCGATGATGCCCCCAGATTATCCTGGCGCACCAGCAACCGATTGGCAAAACCAAGGGGGTCCGTCGTATATGAACGGAGGAGAAGTGTCGGCCAATCCTGGGCAGCAAGGATTCAACGATTACCCTCAAGGGTTGATGGGGGACGCATCGGCAACGACAAATGGAACTTCATCTCAACAGGCGAACGGCCAGCTGGCTTCGGTTGCTTTCCCAGTTAATGTCTCAGCAGCTGAGGCAGCGCGCCGAAAAGAGGCAGCCACGACAATGCTGAGCAACGCTGGTGTCGATCCCATCACATTGTCTCCTGAGCAGTTTGGTATCTTCGCCAACCAAGCACCAGAGTTGCAGCGCGAGTCACTGAACATGCTTGTCAAATATGGTGCAGAACGGCTCCGCATTGTCCACCCCGGCAACAAGGAAGGCTCAACACAGGCAAGCTCTTCAACACAGAGCAGCCAGACAACTTCGATTGGACCTAGAACCACCAAAGAGCTAGTGCCACAGTCAAGTGCTCAGAGCAACGCGAACACAGATGCTGAGACAGCAGTAGCTCAGGCTGCCGACGACGCTTCCACTCCTAAGCGTAAGAGGAAGAAGATGGGCAAGTCGAGAACAGCTTGTTTCGCCTGTAAGGCACGGAAGACAAAGGTAAATGCGTTTCAAACTAACCAAATGCCGCTGAACTAATATAAAAGAGTGCCCAAGGGAGAGACCAATCTGCACCGAATGTGCAGATCATAGGACTGCATGTGAATATACGCCACAGATAACAAGAAATAAGACAACGAAGCCCAAGAAGTCTGAGGCTATCGTTGTTGATGATGATGACGAAGAAGACGATGGCGATGAGGAAGATGAAGACGTTGAACCGCAGGAAGATGACGAACAACAAGACACTTCGCAGGACTACTCATACCCTCAGATGAATATCGGAAACATGGTCACCAACACTGATGCAACAACTCAAGATACCCAGTCCACACAAAATAATTACCATCAGCCTGCTTCCGGCCTAGTTCTTCCTCAACCAGACCCTAACTCGACCAGCTCTGAAGCAACGGGCACATCAGCATCGCAGAGAGGTAACTACTCTCATAACCTGCCAGAAGTGACACAATCCATGGTCTACACGGCCCCTCCTATCCCAGCTCCTGCTGGTACAATCGCTCCCTCTGAAACAAGGCGGTGGACCGCCTTTGGTAGCGGTAGTGTTGGTGGAAGTAACACTACCAGCAAGACGCGAAGAAGCCTTCCGTCCGAGCCCAGCCATGCGAATGCACAAAACATGCCTGCAAACCCGCAGCCATCGGACTGGGCTCAAAGTTCCAACGCGACTATGCCTGCAACAATGGCATCGGTCTCTCCGCAGATGGCATACGACACACGCTCAAGTGGGAGGACTCGACAGAAGAACCAGAGCCTAACGAATGATACTTCTCAACAAGCTGCAGCAATGCCCAGCACGGTCATGCAGCAGGCTCAGGCACGTCAATCGCCCGTCGCTGCAGCAGCCATGATGGCACAGACCCGCAAATCCCCTTATCAACAAGCTGCGGTTCCTCGCACGACTTCTAGAACAAGCCAGCGAAACCAGTCTCGCACACCTGTAACTGACCAGGCACGAAGCTACGAGCCTCCTTCCGACATGGCTCAGCAGCAAAATCCACGAGGCAGCACTCATTATGATACATCACACATATCAAGTGGTTCCGGCGATAATGATAATGGGCGTTACAGCAGTACTGGCACCAGCGGAAGCCACCAACCACCGACCACCATGAGCACATCTTATCAGACTACTTCTTCCACAGCAAACCAGTGGTCTAATTCTTCGAGCCGAGACGATCGCTCATATGGCACCAGTCCATCATCTCAAACACATAATATTTACGCACAGACAACAACGTCCAATCCAACGGCGGCATCCCGCCAGAACTTTAATATGCACTCAAACACACAGCAGCATATTCGTGCTAGCAGTGGCTCATACAACCAGCAGCAGGGCTATGCATCATACTCTGGATCTACACACCAGAGCCAACAGGGTCAGACATCAAACCAGCAACAGCCGTCTAGCTGGTACTTCCAAAACTCGCACAACCCTTCCAATCACCCTGGGGGCCAGTCATCTGGCTATAACTATGAGCCATGGTCAGGCGTTTAGGAGCTAGGGTGGTCAAATGTACACATCTATTCATCTATGGCTAATGATCGGGGCAGAAACTGCTATCGATGGGTTTAGCGAATCAGTCCTTTTAGCGCAAAGATCATGGCATAAACAGGAATCAAGTGAGGTCACTCATGTCTGGAGATACCCAGCAATGTCAGACAATTGAGAATCGCGGGTTGTAGCATTTTCTTCTTCTTTTCACTTGATGGATGTGATAGTGATAGTGTATTTGAAGCATCGCATTGCGTAAATCATTATTAGGTGCTATTCAGCTGATCATTGACCTTAACTTGTGTGTATTCCTCCCGAGTTCCGCCAAATTCTATGGTATTTCCATCACATTAATTTCCAGTCATTCGTCCAGTCATTCGTCCAGTCATACAAAGCATCCCCGTAAGGTATTCAGATGTGTTGTGTTGTCCGTCTTTGGATGTGTGTTACTTATCTACTCAACATGGTCTGAAATAGCAAACTTGCTGAGAGATCGCAGCTTGCCACCGTAAAAGTACAGCAGCCAGATACCAACGATGCCGATAACACTCAGACCACCAAGAAGACTGGTACCCTTAGCAACACCGAGATTGTCGAATAAGGGCTGGGCAAAGAGAACACTGCCACAAGCAAGAGCACTTCGGAAGAAGTCATTCGCCGCAAAGAGACTGGCAGCATACATTGGGTAGCTGAGAGGAATGTACACAAAGATGCACTGCATGACAATGAAGACTGTAGCTCCGTAGATGGTGATGCCAATGGTGGGCACGATCCAGTGGATAGAGGCTCGAGCTGTCCAGGCAAAGAGGAACAAGCCAATGGTAGGCCCAAGGGCGGCCGGAAGAGCTGGAACGAGACGGCTTTCTTGAATGGGCCAACCACGCTTAGCGATACGAGGGTCCATGTAGAAGTAGAGGTAGGAGATATAGAGGCCTACGCCAATCATACAAGAGACGAGAACGCAGAGGAAGACGAGACCGATTTGACCAAGGTTCATATTGTAGTAGACTGGGTATACACGAGGAAAAACCTCGAAGACTAAGAAAAGTAAGTTACTGGAGTTATTAATGACATAACGGACCAAACTTACATGAATAGTAGATACCATAGATAATGGCAGTGTAGACCTGCACGAACAGCACGGCGGGATCTTTGATGGTGATCTCCATAGGCTTGATGAGTGCGTCGACGGCAATGGCAGAGACCTTCATATGGCGCTGGTCAATCTCACTCTGTGACATGAAACGCTCGTTGCCAGTGAGCTTTCGAAGACGCTCTGCTCGTCGGAGGAGAATGTTGGCACCGCTGGTCTCAGGGAGGAGAAGGAACATAAGGATAAAGATAGGGGCTGAGGCCCAGATACTCTCGTACAGAGACCAGCGCCAGCTCTTTGCGGGGACGGCGAAACCACTGATTAGAGGTCCAAGAGCAGCTGCATATGTTAGTCGAAAGCAAGATATAGTGAGATGAAAAGAGACTTACGACCACAGTAAGCAGCCGAGACCCAGGCCATCATGGCATAGGGTAGAGCCATGAGACTGTAAATATCTCCCAGTGAAGCACCACCAGAAGCCAAACATGGCGAGCCGAAGAAGCCTTGAAGGAATCGGAGAACCATGAGACCAGGATAGTTGTTCACTAGTGCCGTAGGAATAGAGATGATCACAAAGAGAAACATCGTGACAATGTAAACGGGGTTTCGCCCAATGCGAGGAATCTCACTCAGGGGTGAGAAAATCAGAGGGCCAATACCATAGCCCAAGACATATAGAGCAAGACCAAGTGTAGCTTTGAGTTGACTAACTCCAAAAGCGCGCATGACACCTTCAGTTGAGGAAGTGTAGATAGCAGAGGAAGTGTAAACGACGAAGGTGTATAGACAGATTATGAGAGAGACACCAAGGCGGCGGTTGTTGGTCCAGTTATGAGGATTCTCGTTATCGTCGCTGAAGTACCAATCGACGAGAATAGAGCCATCCTTTGTCCGCTTGGGAACAACAGGGATAGACTTGACCTTCTCGACATCGTGCTCTTCATCGGCTTCGAACCTGTCGACAGTGTAGGCTTGTGTTTCTTGGGGAGATCGCGAGCGATGGAGTCTCATGGGCTGCGGATCAGCACGTTCGATGTCGTCGTTCTCATTGTTCTTCTCACTCTTCTCATTCTCACCCTTGAGCTTGGGATCTTCCTCTGCTGCAACAGTGGATGAGGCTGAGGATGCGAGAGCTGTGCCGGTGAGGACTGTGTTGTGGTGGGGAGAAGACTCTTCGATGATAGCATCGGGGTTGTTGATCACTGCAACCCAAGACTCTGGGAGCTTGAAGTCGGGCTTTTCTTCTGGGTACTGGAGATATTTGTTGCGAGTGACGAAGCGGATGAGCTGCCCCAAGGGAGCGTCTCTGATAAGGTCTGACATATTGATGTATATCTTCCTATCGAGATAATTGCACCAGAGGGAGATAAGAGGAGGTTGTTAAGCGGGAAGGGTTCTCTTTAAGCTTATTATGCTAACTGAGATCTGGAGTTCAAATCTCATGAGGTATGCACTCGTCTTATACTCATATTCTCTCCCACTCGTCTGCTACTCTGCAAGCTCTTACACCACGGAGCTTAGCAATCCGGAGTTAGTCACCCATCATGCTGTAATGCAATCTTAGCCCTTCCACATGTCTTTGATATGGTCCATACGAGCAAGCATAACTCTGTAAGCCACTTTCGGACTAACATGCCTGACGTTATTACCAATCCCTGCTCGGTGCTCGGCCTACTTTATTATCCTAGAGGTGATCAACAAGCTGCAAGTTTTTGGAATAGTCTGGACCTAAGCGGAGTTTAGGGCTGACATTTAGGATTGGAGGGTGATTAGTGTTTATCGCCGGGATGAGGTTTTTGCTTATCTGCGTGAGCACCTACTACACTGTAATACTGTATGAATTTTCACTTTAGCCTGTGGGCCTATTGCGAATTGAGTCGGGCTTCTTACGTTTTCGTTAGTCGAGTCTACACGGTAGTTGAGTTTGTCTACAGTGAGATTGGTGACCATCTGGAGACTGGATTCATATGTCGTCATTGAGATCCGGATGCTCGGCTGCCTTTTTCTTAGACTATTGTTGATCTGTGAGCACTAACACGATGATATACGCATCTTGACTGCTTACTTTGTCTTTCATCTCTGGATCTCAGCCTATATCTCTTTGTCTCTCCCCCTTACGCATGTCTCTCACCTCAGCGGTAAGCTCCAAGAGCCCGCCAGCTCATAACAGGCCCAGCAAATAAAAAAGCTAAAACATATCTTGAACCCCAAAGATCAGCACTAATGACCTAAATGGGTGAGACCCTCCACCATCTGCCGTCAAAAGCTTAGCAATCGTCCCGGGGACGTGGTGCTAAGATCATCCAATCATAAGCTTCAAGGCCCCTGGATTAATCACCCTCGGTGTGACGTCTCCCCGGCCGAGGAGCCTCAATTGTGCTTGAATGCCGAGACTCTGCGGAATATTAATCACGACGGGCCAACTATAATTAAATATCGTTGCTTTCAAACGGAGATTGAATATGTGTATGCCATTTCATGTGACTCACTGGACTCGTCCTTTTCTTCGGCCGAACAGTGAAAACTCTTCTTACATACCCCAACAATATCTGAGCCCTTCACACCATTACAGCCAACAGCTTTCCCGGGGCTGGTAGGACCTTATATCTCACTGACTGAGACCCAAACGCTCCAACTATTCAACGAGCGGCGCCCGCTCCCCAGCCTGATAAGAATCATGCTCAAGCTAGAATACAATACACCGGATAGCCCGGGTCCCTGCTTACTGTAATGACGCTTCAAGGCCAGACACGAAAGCTCAGAGGTTGCATTATTATGTTCGTCACGTCATTGACGCTCACGCACAACAACTGGCCTGCTTGACGATAAGCTCAAATACACACAGTAGCTAGTTGATAGGCTCCACATCGCCCAACCCAATGCTGACCCTAAAGTGCAACCAGAAACTGGATACGATAATGTAACGTAATAGTCTCTTTCAGGCGCACTCTCGGCCCTAGAATCTCATTCTTGAGCTCATGTCTACTGACTTATGCAACATAGCATCTTATCAACTGCTCGCTCTCTTCTGAATGCGTCGTCGCTGAAGCTCCCTTCGTACCATCATAGCTGGCGCGTCGTGGCCTTGGTCTAATAGGTCGACAATCTTCCACACTCCAGGGTGTTCTGCGTCAAGGGCCAGCTTGATGAATGGCTCAACCCAACTTGCAGACCTCCAGACAGGGTAGTCAGGCGCTGCATTCTTGGCATAGTCAATGAACTTGAATGCCAGCTCAAAATCGCCTTTCTGTGCGCAGGCTGGGATCATCACGTCAAAGGCAGGGCCCGCTTCGACCTGATCCATCCACGTCTTGGGAACCGTGGCATCGTCATTGCCTTGATCGTTTTTATAACTCTTCTTCTCTATTGATACCGAAGTGGTGTCAATCTTGGCAAGTTCGGAATTGTAAGCCACTGCAAGGTCATACTGCGTCGCTGTTTGGCTGGCATGACGAAGGAGAAGTCCAATGTCTGACAATCGGGGGCTTTTCCCGGTGAGGAGGTGCATGTCATTGAACAGGGGCATAGCAGCTTCTGAAGTTCGGGTTCGAGCCAAAGCCTCGATCGCAACCATAAGGACTTCCCGAGGAACATGCCCCTCTTTGCGCATGTTTTGAATAGTAGCCTCAGCTTCGCTAATAAGATTCCGGTTCTTGAGTATAGCCCGTAGAATGGGCAGTGTGGTTCCTCGCAGAAGGAGGCGCCCATCGTTATGCTGCAGTTTCAAAAGCGTAAGCGCTCCCGCCACATCCCCCGCATTAGCAAACGCTTCCACGATAGCATCATTATGCTGCTGGCGAGTCTTGCCACGAATCGCCAGCTTCTTGAGAGCTTGACTGGCGAGTACAGTGTCGCCGTGCCTGGCTCCAGTGGCCAGAACGTTCTCAATAATACCATTGGAAGGGCTGTGAGTTGGGATATCGACAACATCTCGCCATACGAAAGTTGTTCCTCCATGGTGGAAGCCCTGGCTAAATATGTCCAAGGCCATAAGCTGGATACTCATGAAAGCACTGTCGGAACCATGAGTAGACTTTCGCTTCTTAAGGATGTGAAGCATTTCATCAAAGAAACCTTCCCTACCAAACTCTAGAATAAATATATCATAGACCCAAAGATCCACATGCCCTGGGTCCTCTAAAAGCTGGTCGAGCTTATTCAAGGCCAATTCGAACTGGCCTTCTCGCAACATTGCCACGGCAATACTTTGCTTGGCAGGCATCGTGAATTCGAACCAGTGCTGCTCCATTGTCTGCACAACTTCTTGCCGCAGGATATAATCTGGATGTACGCTGAGAGCTTCGAGAGCAAGGTAGCAAACATCTGCAGTAAGCGGAACATTTTGAATACTCATGTCCTCTAATAATTTGCGAACTCCGGTGCTGGACCCCTGTGGGTCGGCCATAGCAGCCATCAAGCTCTCATAGATCAAAGCATCGGGGGGATACTTCCGGTGCCTGAGAAGATATCTAACGATATTCAGGATTCTCAAATATCTGTTGGTAGGGAGGTCAGAATTGCCTTCTTGTCGTGGCATTCGTAACCGTCTGAGGGCGTCAACCATCACTGGCATTGATACGGTGTTCAAGTCTGGCAACACTTTAGCCAGAGCTGGGTTTCGGCCTTCTAGCTCGGCTTGTTGATCAACATGTTGTTGCCCCGTCTCTATACTCTCTTGCTGAGTTTGCCCCTGCTCATATTCTTGAAAAAATGTACTTAATGATCCCGTCTTCTCTTCAGAGTCCAAAGACATGGCCTGGTCAAGTTCATCATGAAATGAACTCAATACCTTATCATTGTCAAGGAAATCTGCACCTTTTTGGTCCTTGGTTATGTCGGTCCCATATTGGCGATTTTGAACCGTTTTTAAATATAGAGGCCATCGTCCTGAGCCTGCTGAGCTCAAGGTTTTTAGTGAAGGAGGCCTATAAGTTGCTTGGCAAAGACAGCGTCGTAGGCCATTATACACCAATCGTGGACAAGGCATTCTCGCCGTACGATTATGTTGCAAATGTCGTTGCTAAGAAATGGATCCTGCCGATAATCGAATGAATTCTGTACCTTGCATACAACCAAGGTGGCGGGCCTCCCGTAAGGTATTTGTGCAACGACCACTATCACTAACGGGGCTATGCATTCTGCGAGGCGTTAGCCGCTCACAGCCGCTCTCACCTTGGGTCTCACCGAACAGCCGCGCTCCACTGAGCTTGTTCCATTCTCAACGTTGCGTTTCCAGCACGCGCATCATAAACCACCTACTTACGACGCAACGAATGAGACCATGGTATGTTGGAATCACCCTTAACCCCCGACAGTCAATACTTGGTGTCTTGGTCACCTCAGCGCACAATGCTAGCATGGCAATAGCTGACAGCAAATAGCTACCCCTCGGACTACTCAATGCGGCCCAGGGTCACCCCATGCTCGTCGAGCTGAAGAACGGCGAGACACTCAACGGACATCTGGTTTCATGCGATACGTGGATGAACCTCACACTCAAGGAGGTGGTGCAGACGAGTCCGGTATGCGCCCGCAGTCGCGAACGCGATATCTTCGAACGGGATACACTGACGGGTTGAGTACAGGAGGGCGATCGATTTGTCCGGTTACCAGAGGTCTATGTCAAGGGAAACAATGTACGTTTCAAGTGTGCCACGGAGTATTTATCTAGAAAGGGAGACTGATATGCAGCAGATCAAATACTTGAGAGTACCCGACGAGATCATCGACCAGGTTAGCGAATCACAGAAGGGCCAGCAGGGCGGTTTCCGAGGTGGAAGAGGAGGACAGTCAAGGGGAGATCACAGCGGTCGTGGTGATCGCGGACGTGGTCGTGGTGGCAGAGGCCGAGGCCGAGGCCGAGGTCAATGAGATAATTACATGGTTAACGATGATATCTACGCATTGAACCAATGGTCCTGGATTTCACAACACCTCACGACAAGGCATAGTGGAGTCTATGATACCAAAGAGAAGAGGAGGAGGACTGCGAAGTTCTCTGGGATCACCACATGGACATCTCAACTCCTACCTTGGTTGCGGCCCTATTCGTGGGCTGTAGAAGCTCAGGATGAGCTCTAAACAAGCTGGAAAGAATAATCCGGTCCATGTACCAACAATCAATGACATAAGTCTTCAAGTCGGCTCGAGGCAGGTTTCTATATTTAGTGTTGCGTGCGCGCACGTTTAAGTGCAGTGCGTTGGCTAAGCAAGTACTATTGCACATGATCCGTCATGCATTCAAAGTCATTAAAGAATTAACGTCCACCTCCCTGGATCGAGTACTAGCTGACCACTACTCAAATCCTTTGCCTTAGTTCGTGGTTACAAAAACTGGTTACATCGTCCATGGATATCACAACAGGGCCCTGCGGGTAACTTTAAAAATGTCTATTTCATGCATAAAATTGTTTTACCCAGCGCAGTCTACGCCAAGTTCTATCCCACCGTAGGCACAGTATCAACTGTAGCCGGCAATATATCATCAAAAGAGTCAGGCATCATATCGAAACATCGTTCATCAAACGCCCATTACAAAGTCCAAAGTAAACCCGTACAACCCGTCCTTCTCGTTGTATGCACTTAAAAGTTGGCAACAGCCACAGCGATAGCCTGGCTATCAGAGTGCGAGATGGACAGTGTGATATCCTTCACGCCGGCCTTCTTGGCGGCGGCAGCAGCCTCACCATGAAGCTATAAACGTTAGCATCTTGCATGTTTGACTTGAATGCAGGGTGACTTACAGAAACAGTGGGGGCACCGTTCTCTCCCTTGACAATCTCAATGTCCTTCATAGCGGCACCAGCGCCTTGACTGGCGACGCCGAGAGACTTGAAGACAGCCTCCTTAGCACTCCAGCGGCCAGCGAAAGAGCTCTGGGGGCTGGGAGCTTGGCGGCAGTAGGAGATCTCGTTAGCGGTGAAGTTACGCTCGACGAAAGTGTCGTTGTCGATGTTGACAGCAGAAATGTCTTCAACATCGACGCCAACCTGGCTGTTCTTGTTTGTGACCTTGAGGGCCAGAGCTTCCATGACTTGCTCAGTCTCCTTAGCCTTGGCTGATGAAACAACCTTCTCCGACTTCTTCATGAAGTCAGGGCCATACTTGAGCTCAGATGACTTCTTGTCCTCAGAGACACGAGCATCAGGGTTGAGAAGAACCTTGCTGAGCTGGTCATCAGAGTAAGGAGCGTTGTTCTTGGCGACGAACAACTTGTTGTTGATGAAGCCATCGTGGAAGTATCGGTAGGCCTTCTTCTGGCGAGCATCGACCTTGGCGCAGTATTCGGCATAGGTCTTCTCATCAAGAGTAGCGAACAGGTACTTGGGGTGGACACCAATGGCCTGAGCACCCTTCTGTCCGAAACCGAAAGAGGTAACGGAGAAGGCCTTGACACCGTCGGTCTGGATGCTGCGGCTGGGGTAGACGATGAGGTCGTACTGCTCCATAACAGGATCAACGTTATCCGCGTTGCGGTTACCAGGAACAAGACCGGTGTCGAGGACCTGGAGACAACCGTTCATCATCCAAGCACCAGCAGCACCCTTGGGGTGACCAGTGAGATACTTCTGGAAGATACCCAAGACAGCGTTGCCCTTCTTGCGGCCAAGATGGCGAAGCTGCTGGCAGATGACATTGGACTCGTTCTTATCATTTGCCTTGGTAGAGGTTCCATGGAACGAGGCAACACCGATATCGTCGACAGTGAGACCCCATGTGGCGAGGGCACCGCGCAGAGGGGCAATGCTGGGATCGCTCTTCCAGAAGTTGTTGCCCATGCTGCGGAGAAGCTCCTTCTCCTGCCGGGCAGCTTCCTTCTCAATGTGAGCGAAGCGGTCTGCGGCATACTCCTTCTCGTCAAAGGAAGCACCCTGAGCCTTCATGGCATCAATCTCATCATGAACATACTCAAGCTCAGACTCTTGCCATTGCTTGATAGTCTTCTTGCGACGCTCGATCTGGCGGCGTCGGTAGTTGATGTCGAGAAGAGGCGAAGGGAACTTGCCAGGGTTCTCGCGAGCTGTAGTGAGAACACCTTGGCCTGGAGCGGGAACGGAACGGCCAATCTTGTCAGAAGCAGTGGTGGTCAGGGCAACGATACCGTGGATGGGGACACCCATGTCAAGCGCAAGCTTGGCAGTCATGATGACCTGGATACCGCAACCCTGAGACTCCATGAATCCGTTTCGGGTAGTAGTGGTAGGGCGAGACATCTCCTTAGGAGTACGTCCGTGGGCAAACTCGTCAACAGTGTTGCTGGTGGCCTTCATGTTGGCGAACTCATAAGAGCCTTCCTCACCGAGATCATCGAAACCACCGACAAAGCAGACGCGAGCCTTGCCCTCCATGATGGTCTCATAACCAGTGTCAATGGACTCGACAGCGGTAGCACAAGCACCGACAGGGGTCTTGATAGGTCCGGAAGAGGACATCAACAACATGTTAACCCAGGCAGCCATGGTGTTGATGAAAGACTCTTGGAGAATGTCGTTCTGCACTGGTTGGTCGAGGAAGCGAGTGCGGTGCATGTCGCGGAGAGCGGCGGCACCACCCATACCGGAACCAACACAGTTACCAACTTCGGATACGTGGACGTACTTGTAGAACTCGTAGGGATCGGTAATACCACAAGAGAGGAGAGCCTCGGCAGTAGACACAAGGAGGAACAGTGTGACAGGGTCAACCTGGGAGACGATATCCTCAGGAACACCGTATCGCTTGGGGTCCCAGCCAGTTGGGATCTGACCAGCGACGAGACGATCGAAGCGAAGAGCCTTGGGGATCCAGAGAGAGGCACCCTTCCTGAGGCGAATGATGTACTCGCCGCTATCGGGGATCTCGAAGACCTCAACCTTATCACCGTGCTCACGCTTGAACTCCTCGGCAGTCTCCTTAGAGGCCTCGAAGGGCTCAAGGTCCTCCTCAATGACGACCTCGTGAAGCAGCTGCTTCTTGTTGGGGTCGTAGCCCTCGAACAGCTCAGGCTCGATCAGACGAATACCAGAGTGCTCAAGAACATACTTCTCATATTTGGGCTTGACGTCCTTGTCGTCGATGGGCTCACCAGTCTTGGCGTCAACCCAGCCGGAGTAAGGCTTACCCTTGATGAGGCCATTGTGGTTCTTGATGAGACCCATGATCCAAGCCATCTCAACGCAACCCTCCAAGGAGAATTCGCCATAAGCCTCCATCTCCCATCGAGTACGAGAGTTACCCCAAGGACCAACTTCAGCGAAACCAGTGACAACAACGACCTTCTCCAGGTCAACCATGCCTTTGAGGTTTTCGTTGAGTGGCTCAATCTCGGTCTTCCAGTCAGGTCGGTTAGGGAAGTCAAGCTTGATGTTGGCACGGGGATCAATTGTCTTCTTCTTGTAAAGAACCTCCGAGGCGGCACCATTGACAATGGTGTTCTCAATGGCGCTCTCTTTGGCAACGGCACGGCGAACCTCGCTAGTCTCCATGATATCCTTACGGAGCTTGGTCATGGTCTCGTTCAGGTTAGGAATGAACTGCAGACCACCGTTGAGGTCAGCAAAGACAGGCTCATTCTGGCACAGATCAACCAGAGTGGGAGACATGAGACCAAGAAGGTTGAAAGCCATCTCCTGCTGAGAGAAAGTGCGGACGCCGAAAGCCTCAACGCCCTCGGCAACGATGTTGTTACCAGACATCAGACCAGTTCCTCGGGTCCAACCAATGACCGCACCGCAAATGGTGAGGTAGTTAGCCCAGCTCTCGGAGTGCCACCTGTTGAAGAGAGTCTCGAGGCCAAGCTTGGACTCGGAGTAAAGACCGTCATTACCGAAGGTGCCGTGGTTGGGAGAAAGGGGCAGAACAACCTGAGCGGGTCGGGTCTCGAAGCCACGCTCAGTCTTTTGTGCCTTGACGCATCCGAGGAGACGAACAAGGTTGGTAAGCATGATACGATGAGCAAGCTCAGACTTGGAATCAATGCTGTCGATCTCGCGACCGTTCTCGGGGATAGCAGCGAAAGGAACGATGAAGTCAAGATCCCAGCCAAGACCCTCCTTGGTATCGTAGATGTACTCGACAAGGCCCTCGACATCTTGCTTGCTACCCTGATTGAAGGGAACAACGACAATCTGGGAGCCTCGAGAGCCATAGCGGGTGTACATGGCCTGGTAGTACTCTGTGACCTCACGGGAGAAGCGGCTGGTGGTGACAATGACCTTAGCGCCACCGCTGATGAGACCCTGAAGGACCTCGGCACCGATGGAACCGGCACCGGCACCAGTCATGAGAACGTGCTTGTCCTGGAAGGTGACACCAGACTTGGCAGCATCCTCAAGGCAGTTGAGGTACACGCCGGTAAGCTTCTTGCTGTAGTCCCAGCCATGGAGACCCTTCTTCTTGAGGTGAAGGAAGGGAATGGTCTCGACCTTACCCTTGCTCTGGCTGTTCTTCAGAACCTTTCGGCCCTTGTTGTCCTTGGGAAGGATCTGGCTCTCGTTCATGGCAAGTGAGCGAAGGACTTCGCCATAAAGGCTCTTGATCTCAAGCTGAGAAGTCTTGGACAGCTTGTGCTGCTGCTTGATGAGTCTGTAGATGCGAGAAAGATCGCTCTGGACCTTGGTGCGGTTGCCGTACTCAGAGATCTTGCCACCCTCAGCCATTTGCTGGACATAGTGCTCGAGCTTACGGCAGCTGGCACGCGGGACTTCCTCGTAGTTGAGGTTACCCCGAGCGTCAACTGTTGTCCTGGGTCCGGTAGGGAGGGAAACATCCTTGTACACAGGGGCGACATCAAGAACATCCTTGCAGTTCTCCAGAAGCTGCTGTCCGAGCTCCTGAGCAAGCTTGTAAGTCTCACCTCGCTCGGTGGGGCAGTTGTCGATATGGTACTGCATGAAGTCAAGGAGCTTGGGGTTGGATCGGTTCATGAGACGAATGCATTGGCTAACAATCTCACGATCAACAGCCTGGAGACGACCGAAGATAATATCGAAGTACATGCTGAGAGCGTCTTGGCGAGCCCAGTTCCATGATGAATCGTAGGTTCGGGCCTTGAGGGGTGTGAAGACAGGCTCGATACCAGAGGCATAGAAGTCACCATGCTCGGCAGTCCAGAGATCAAGCTGGGCTTGCAAAACCTTCTCGGATTTCTGGGAGTTGAGGTGAGCCTTCTCACCCTCACGGAGGTCGATCTTGAGGTATCGAGCAAGAAGCTCTAATTGTTGCTTGAAGAGGGCACGCTGGTCCTTGGTGAGGGCATCAATCGCAGCGGGATCCATCATCATGCCGCCGGTAGAGCCGCCAGCGGGGCCAGCCGCAGTAGTTGTAGACAGACTGATGCCGGCATTGGTGGCATACTTGTTCGCAACGCTGTCAAAGAATGCCTTGGCATCGCCCTCAGAGCCCAGTCGCGCAGGAGGCTCCATTGTGAGGGCGAGAAGCAGAGCACCATCTTGTCGGCCAGGTCCAAGACCCCATCGACTCTCGAGGTACTTTCGGGCGGCTGTGATATTGAAGCCACCAGGCATCTTGGAGGAGATAAGTCGAGCAATCAAGGACAGCGATTGCTTGCCGAGGTTGCCATCGAAAGTGGCCTGCATGGATGCACCAAGCTCATCTAGAGGTGTGTCTTCGGGCTTCTCAGGGGTTGAACCAAATTCCTTTCCAAGATCACCGAGAATCTCGTTCTGAAGAGTGGACTTGCCTGTACAAAGAAAGATCGTTAATAATATATCAATTGGCCCAGACTCAGTCTGACTTACCGCCGACAAGGTCCTTGATGGCCTTGCTGAGAGGAACCTCGAGGAGAGGCTTCTTGAGCTTTTGCGCAATGAGGGCGCGAACAATGTCGACAGCCTGGACAGGCTCATCGGCAACCTGGGCGACAGGACCAGAACTGGGGGCGGGTGCAGCAGCAACAGCGGGAGCAGCAGCAGAGGCCGCAGGAGCTGCAGGGGCATCATTAGAGGAAGCAGCCGCAGGCTCAGGCTCCTCTTCCACGGGATCAACATCATAGTATATCTCCTTGGCATCCTTGTTATAGCAGAGGATATTTCGCTGGACGGACTTGGCGGCATCGTAGGCTTCGTACTTGGACTTTAAGGTTCGCTTAGCCATGACACCAAGAGTATCGGCAGGACCAATTTCCACGACTCGCTCAGCGGTCCTCTCGCCGAGGAATACATCTTGAGTCTCAATCCATCTAACAGGAGAAGCAAACTGGTATGCGAGCAATTCAACGAGCAGCGTGTGAGCAAGCTCTTGCTCAACTTCGGGACGCATTTTTGGCGGTATTAGGTCGTGAGAGGATTTGAAAGAAGGGGTATCTCGAAAAGGGCGAACTGGCTATCGCAACCTAGAATTGGTGCAAGACGATGGTCGAATTGACGGTGAATATACTATGGGCCCGCTTAACCCCAAAGTAAAGAGAAGATGGAACCGTCGTAATAAACTCCCAAGCTGAAGGCAGCTGGCGGGGAGATGGAAAGAAGGGGAGGAGGAGGGGAAGGAGAATGAGAAGGATGATGGAGGCAGAAGAAAGTGGCCGGAGAGTCTATGAATAAGAAGGCCAAAGGTGGAAATCGGTTCTGCCTACCAGCGAGAAGCAATGGGAGGGATTAGAGAAGAGACGGAGCTGAAGGATCAAGCCAAAACATTCAATGGATGCGGATGGCCCGTACGAATAGGTAATCACGACTGTAACCGACTTGCGAGGGAGCAGCCGATTGTTGAACGACTGGCCCACCAAAAAGTCGTCGAGTGAAAAAAAAATTGGGGGAAGCTCTAGGCCACACCCCGGCCCTGTTCTCGCCTTGCCCCCCTCCACCGGGCAATTGGCGTCTGGTACAGTACCTGTTGGATGAGCAGATGTTGGTACATCGAGACCCTTACAGGGCGCCCTGTACGCTCCCTCCCGCTGAAGCACGGTTGAGTATCCGGTACTTTCTCTTGAGTGGAACATTGGAACATCCCCGAGCCACACATGGCGGCGGGTCCTTGGCGTGCAGCCCGCTCCTCAACCATATTCCAGCGCTATGCCTATCCGAGTATGGTTGAACACAGTAGGCGTGCACCAGCCAGGGGCGTCCAGGGGAGCATCTTCCCCAGAAACCGACCTTTTGGGGCACCATCAACATCGATGAACTGAGATGAGATAACTGTTTCTTGGTGGCTATCTTCTTTACGGCTTTGCCTTCATGAGCAACTGATAGCTCGGCCGAGCGGCTTACTGGCGTTGCATTCTCGATGCCGTTATCTAGTGGTCGACAATTAAGTTCTCGGCCCAGCAACGATAAGAATAGGCTCCATCTCGGAATATCAAAGACAAGGTGACGACAGACATCCCACTATCAAAATTAACCCCAAGAGTCTTAGGATATGACAGATGGTCTTTGCTACCAGTCAGAGCTCGTACGAATAAGCGAGGATGGTGAAAGTTAAGTGGTCCAGATAAGATCGATTACATTGAGTCTGGATAGGACATTGAGTTAAGTCCTTTCCCTAAGCCTTAGGAGGACTTTTACTAAATTACCTGTGGGATGTCATATAATTCAAAGCCTTAGAGATGTAATATTGATTGCGATGGTGGTGATTAACTCGTCAAATTCTGAAGATGCCAGGTAACTCCCAGTGGTTCCATTTGTCAATGTAATTTCGCGTCTTTCCCATCTGCCATCCTTGGTATCCGGCTCAATGTACTCGGTTAGGTACCGATACAATTCAATGTCGAGTCTACTCGTTTGTCCGTCGGTTTCCGCAAATCCGAACTCCTCTTGTATGCAACAATTTGTCGAGACGTTGAGCTGCCATTCCATGCTTACTGTCTGTCTCTCAGCCATCGTTGGATGATAGAGTTAGGTTGACTTGCTGAAACGTTCGTTGTCTAAGTCACTGTGATGTTTGCGGCTCTTATCTGCACCTCTCAGAAACCGCTGCGGATAGCCACAACCGTTGGTGCATGGAAACCGAAACGAGATCTACGAACGCCATGCCGCCCAGGGATAAGGGTCAAGCAGTCAAGGAAGGTCACAGAAGAATTCTCTCGGTCCTCGATGGCACACGTCCCATTTCCATAAATTACAGCCATCAGTAACTCACCGAAGCGAGCCGGCTCGAGGTCACACATCGCAACAGGTACTCTAGTACGTTACGCGTAAGAGACTTGGATAGCGATCAATATAGCCTGACCCCACCATGAGCCGGAAGTCGATGCTTGACGGAGAATGTGGGGGGCCGAACCATTGTTGGTATGGGAAGTTGGGGATGTGAGTGAGGCGTTGACCAGGCGGTGGAGGGAGGCACAAAATTTCTCTCATGAGTCGGCGAACATAGGATGGAGTCATGAGTTCTCATGATGGTGTGCACTGTTAGGTTTGGGATCAATTCAGGATCAAGGATCAGGAATTGCTACCCATGCCATTCGAACTGTGTCTGTTCAGAGTCACTGGAGGCCTATGGCAGCTCATGTTGAATCGATCCCCATCTGAAAGCTGTTTGCTGAGATTGGAAGTGGACGTTGATGCTTGTCTTTCATAGTGGAGTGGAGCCACACGGGAGGCCCACGAAACTCCCGAGCTGATAGATGTACAGTACTTTCAATCAATGCTCACTGATACAACACCTGGGCTAGAAAAGGCTGGGCGTTGGAGAGACGTGAAAAATAGCCACTGATTCATGATGGTTCCCCAAGCCTGAACGGCCGGATGATTATTTGCAGATTGTTAGTGCAAGATCAGCTTTCGGCCACTCTTTACTACTAGACACTAGAAAGTAATCTATCAATTGTCAATGGCCACCCCGAAGACGAATTTTTTGTTTCGATACTGGATTGAGACAAATGAAGTTCACGATAGTCCCGGGTAGGCGGCGACCGTATGAATGCTTCCTTAGCATACCCGAAATGCCGAAATTATTGGCAGCAAAAATAGTTGAGGAGAATTGATTGAGGTATGACGAAATATCTTGCAGAAAATCCAACTTTCAGGATTGCTGAGGGATAATGATGACAACTCAATTTTTCGATGGCTTGGTACATTTGCGTATAGATGTCGGAGATAGATAGGAACTCACTCGCATAAGGAATTGAGTTAAGTTGAGTGCAACCCGTCCAACAAGCTTGGCCACACCGTGGCAATAATAGTGCGATCAAAGTTAAGGATCAGATCCAGATCAAATAGGATCAGACTATTGGTCTGCAGGGAGGATCCTGTTGTTCCGAAGCGGACGAATTGACTTCCCATCAAAATTCAGCATCAGCCTTCCGCCCACCCGCTTGCTACCACCATAACTCAACAGCAGCCTCACAGGTGCACCAAGAACAAACAGAGGACTCCAGAATGCTGTTCCAGCCCTCCAGATCGAGTCCTTGGAGAACCGTGGCTGGGAGTAATTTTGCCCGAAGTCACCCGACCCTCTGGAGGCAGAAGCAATGGGTTGTTGCCAGAGAAATGCGGTATACAAGTACCGGTACCTTGGCCAGGACCCTTCACCTTCGTTGACCTTCTTCCCACCAAACCCTGCAAATGATGGTCCCCTTGTCCCTCTTTGGTAAGGAGTGTCATGCAGCAAGGGGCGTGTCTGCTGTTGTGGGGTCCCAGCGGATCAAGCGAACCACCAATGCGGTGCATGCCAATGGCTCTCGCAGTCTCACAACGGCGGGAGGTGGATGTGCTTTTTCACTAAGATAGCCCGGATTGTGGAGGGGGAGCAAAAAGCTGCCCTCCTAAGTGCACCTCGTAGAAAAAACAATGCCAGGATACGTACCCCTCCATATCCCCAACAGAACTGAAATTTTGGCCTGTTACTCCAGTCCATTGAGGCGGCCCCTCCAAGACTCCAGGTGCTTCAACCACACCCTCGACAACTCAATCCAATCCAATCCCTAGTCGGCTACCGGTACAAGCTCGATTTTTCTCGTCTTGACTTATACCGTGGCCGGGACCATTTCTGAATCCCTCTTAGACCTCTTCTTCCGACTCTTCCTTCTTGAGATTGTCCATCTTCATCTTCCTCTTCCATCATCATCCTCATTTCCTTCTTCCTTCCTCCCTACATCCCCTTTGCACCTGGCTGGTGTTGTCTTGTCTTGTGCCGCGCTGCGCTCCACCGACTCTAAAGCTATTCTCTACTAATTTCTAACCCCTCCCACCTTTCAGGGGACCAGCCAGCCTTTACGCAAATCAGGACTGCCGGTTTCTTCTCACCAGCGTCCTTGGGGAAAGCATCAGATCTTATTTCTGGTGTGTTACGACTTGAATTGATAGGTTTGTGACCATTGACACCCCCGAGAAGCGTCTCAACTGCCAATTGCAAACTAACCATTCACTTTTGCTCGCCACTGCAGATTTCTTCGATACCCTTCACTCATCATGTACGGCGCCGGTCAAGGCCCTCAAACGGGCATTTCCACCCCCAGATCTAGCGCTTCTCTTCGGCCGTTGACTCTCTCCCACGGCTCTCTCGAGACATCGTTTCTCATTCCCACCAACCTTCATTTCCACGCCTCTCAGTTGAAAGACAAGTTTGTCGCTACCCTCCCCGAAGCCACCGACGAGCTTGCCCAGGATGACGAGCCATCATCCGTTCCCGACCTGGTCGCCAGATACCTTGGCCTCATTGCTCACGAGGTTGATGAGGGTGAAGACGATGAGCAAGGCTCCTACGAGGAGGTCCTGAAGCTCGTTCTCAACGAGTTCGAGCGCAATTTCCTTCGTGGCAATGAAGCTCACGCCATTGCTGCCAGTTTGCCTGGTATTGAGTCTAAGAAGCTCGACTTCATCCGCAGCTACTACACCGCTCGTGCTGTGTGTAACCGACCGATCAAGCCCCACGCTTCAGCCCTTTTCCGAGCAGCTGAGGATGGTGACGCCGAAATCTACACAATTTTTGGCGGTCAGGGTAATATTGAGGAGTACTTCGAGGAATTGCGAGAGATCTTTAAGACGTACTCAAGCTTTGTCGGTGATCTTATCACCCACTCAGCTGAGCTGCTCCAGACTCTCTCCAAGAACCCCAAGGCCGAGAAGATGTTCCCCAAGGGTCTTGATATCATGAACTGGCTTCATCACCAGGACTCTACTCCTGATGTCGATTATCTCATTTCGGCACCTGTCAGTTTCCCTCTTATCGGCCTTGTCCAGCTTGCCCATTATGAGGTGACATGTAAGGTTCTTGGTGTGCATCCTGGTATGCTGCGCGAGAGAATCACCGGTTCCACTGGTCACTCCCAAGGTATTGTCATGGCCGCTGCAACTGCCGCCGCCGACTCTTGGGACTCGTGGAGAGACATCACCAGCTCTGTCCTTACCATGCTTTTCTGGATCGGAACACGAAGCCAACAGGCATTCCCCATCACCTCCATGACCCCTACCATGCTTCGCGAGTCACAGGAGCACGGCGAGGGTGCCCCCACTCCTATGCTTAGCATTCGAGATCTTCCTCAGGCTGAGGTCCAGAAGCACATCGATGCTACTAACCACTACCTTCCCGAGGATCGTCACATCAGCATCTCTCTCATTAACAGCCCACGAAACTTGGTCGTGACAGGACCTCCCACCTCCCTCTACGGTCTGAACGCTCAGCTGCGCAAGGTCAAGGCTCCTGTTGGCCTGGATCAGAACCGTATTCCCTACACAGAGCGAAAGGTTCGCTTTGCCAACCGATTCCTACCCATCACCGCACCTTTCCACAGCAAGTACCTTGCCGAGGCTACCGCCATGATTGATGAGGATCTCAAGGATATCTCAATTGACTCTAGCGATCTCGGAATTGCCGTGTTCGATACTAACACTGGTAAAGACCTCCGAGAAGAGGTCAAGGGCAACATTGTTCCCGCCCTTGTCCGTTTGATCACTCGCGATCCCGTCAACTGGGAGAAGGCTACTGTCTTCCCTGATGCCACCCACATTCTTGACTTCGGCCCTGGTGGTGTTTCCGGTCTCGGTGTTCTGACTAGCCGAAACAAGGAGGGTACTGGCGTTCGTGTCATCTTGGCTGGTACTGTCGATGGTGGCATGAACGACCTCGGCTACAAGGCCGAGCTCTTCGATAGAGATGAGGAAAATGCCGTCAAATATGCCATTGACTGGGTTAAGGAGTTTGGTCCCAAGCTTGTCACTAACAAGAGCGGCCGAACATACCTTGATACAAAGATGAGCCGTCTTCTTGGCCTCCCTCCCATCGTTGTTGCTGGTATGACTCCCGCTACCGTCCCCTGGGATTTCGTCGCTGCTACCATGAATGCTGGATATCACATCGAACTTGCTGGTGGTGGTTACTTCATTGGCCCCATGATGACCGATGCTATTACCAAGATCGAGAAGGCTATCCCCGCTGGTCGTGGTATTTCCGTCAACCTGATCTATGTCAACCCCCGTGCTATGGCCTGGCAGATCCCCTTGATCGGCAAGCTTCGATCTGAGGGTGTCCCTATTGAGGGTCTTACCATTGGTGCCGGTGTTCCCTCCATCGAGGTCGCCCAGGAGTACATCGAGACCCTTGGCCTCAAGCACATCAGCTTCAAGCCCGGTTCTGTCGATGCCATCCAGGCTGTTATCAACATCGCCAAGGCTAACCCCCATTTCCCTGTCATGCTTCAGTGGACTGGTGGCCGTGGTGGTGGTCACCACTCTTTCGAGGATTTCCACCAGCCTATCCTCCAGATGTACGGCCGTATCCGACGACAGGAGAACATTATTCTTGTTGCTGGTAGTGGTTTTGGTGGTGCTGATGACACCTACCCCTACATCACTGGTGACTGGGCCAAGAAGTACGGTTATCCTCCCATGCCCTTCGATGGTTGCTTGTTCGGTAGCCGCATGATGGTTGCTAAGGAGGCTCACACCAGCAAGGCGGCCAAGGAGGCTATTGTCGCCGCACCTGGTCTTGAGGACAGCGAGTGGGAGCAGACTTACAAGGGACCGGCTGGTGGTGTTCTCACCGTTCGATCTGAGATGGGTGAGCCTATCCACAAGCTTGCCACTCGTGGAGTTCGCTTCTGGGCCGAGATGGACCAAAAGATCTTCAGTCTCCCCAAGGAGAAGCGAGTTGCTGAGCTCAACAAGAACAAGGACTACATCATCAAGAAGCTGAACGACGACTGCCAGAAGGTCTGGTTCGGTCGCAACAAGGATGGCAAGGCCTGTGACCTTGACGACATGACCTATGCTGATGTTCTCCGTCGTCTTGTCGAGCTCCTCTACGTCAAGCACCAGTCTCGCTGGATTGACCGCTCCTATACTGTTCTTGTCGGTGACTACATTCACCGTCTAGAGGAGCGTTTGACCACCACCCCTGGCAAAGCCTCTCTTCTCCAGAGCTACTCTGAGCTCAACGAGCCTTTCGAGGTGATTGACCGCATTCTCGCTACCTATCCTGATGCCGAGACCCAGATCATCAATGCCCAGGATGTTCAGCACTTCCTTATCATGTGCATGCGACCCACTCAGAAGCCTGTCACTTTTATCCCTGTCTTTGACGACAACTTCGAGTTCTACTTCAAGAAGGACTCTCTGTGGCAATCTGAGGATCTCGATGCCGTCGTTGGCCAGGATGTTGGCCGAACCTGTATCCTTCAGGGACCTGCCGCTGCCAAGTTCTCTACTGAGATTGATCAACCCATCAAGTCTATCCTTGACGGCATCCACGAGACTCATGTTGAGTACCTGGCCCGGGATCTTTACAACAACAACAAGGCTACTATCCCTTACATCGAGTACTTCGGTGGTAAGCTTGTTGACCCCGAGATGCCCCTTGATGTCGAGGGCTTGACTGTCAGCTATGATACCTACAAGAACACCTACCGCTTGTCATCATCCGCCGCTGCCACTCTCCCTGAGCTCGACTCTTGGCTGTCTTTGCTTGCTGGACCCAACCGCAACTGGCGCCACGCTCTGCTCATGGCCGATGTTGTTGCTCAAGGCCAGAAGTTCCAGACCAACCCTATCCGACGCATCTTTGCTCCTTCTCGTGGTCTGTTTGTTGAGATCTCTTACCCCAATGATCCTTCCAAGACTACCATTGTTGTTCGCGAGCAACCCCGTCACAACCAGTACATTGACGTCATCGAAGTTAAGCTCGTCGGCGAGAACAAGATCCAGGTCAACATGATCAAGGAGACCACTGCTCTCGGTAAGCCCGCTGCTCTGCCTCTGGAGTTCACCTACCACCCTGAGGCTGGATACTCTCCTATCCGTGAGGTCATGGAGGGCCGCAACGACCGCATCAAGGAGTTTTACTGGAAGGCGTGGTTCGGCGAGGAGCCTCTCGACCTCGATGCTGATGTTACTGCTAAGTTCGATGGTGGCAAGACCACCATCACTGGCGAGGCTATCAACGATTTCGTACACGCTGTTGGCAACCACGGAGAGGCTTTTGTCGACCGACCTGGTAAGACTGTCTATGCTCCCATGGACTTTGCCATTGTTATCGGTTGGAAGGCCATTACCAAGCCTATCTTCCCTCGCACCATTGATGGTGACCTTCTGAAGCTTGTCCATCTCTCCAACCAGTTCCGCATGATCCCCGGCGCCGAGCCTCTCAAGAAGGGAGATGAAGTCTCCACCACTGCCCAGATCAACGCTGTCATCAACCAGGAAGCCGGAAAGATGGTTGAGGTCTGTGGTACTCTCGTCCGTGATGGCAAGCCTGTCATGGAGGTCACCTCCCAATTCTTGTACCGTGGTACTTACACCGACTACGAGAACACCTTCCAACGAAAGGTTGAGACTCCTATCCAGCTTCATCTGGCCACCACTCAGGATGTTGCTATCCTTCGATCCAAGCAGTGGTTCTCCGTCGACGAGCTTCCTCAGAACATCGACTTGCTTGGCCAGACCCTGACCTTCCGTCTCCAGAGCTTGGTTCGCTACAAGAACAAGGCTGTCTTCAGCAGCATTGAGACCCGAGGCCAGGTTCTGCTTGAGCTCCCCACCAAGGAGATCATCCAGGTCGGCAGCGTCGACTACGAGACCGGAGAGTCTCATGGTAACCCCGTTATTGATTACCTTGAGCGCAACGGCCAGCCTATCGACCAGCCCATCAACTTCGAGAACTCCATTCCTCTCAGCGGCAAGTCTCCTCTCGCTCTCCGAGCCCCTGCCTCCAACGAGAACTACGCTCGTGTGTCCGGTGACTACAACCCCATCCACGTGTCTCGTGTCTTCTCCAGCTATGCCAACCTCCCCGGCACCATCACCCATGGCATGTACTCTAGTGCATCCGTGCGAAGCCTGATCGAGACCTGGGCCGCCGAGAACAACATCGGCCGTGTTCGAAGCTTCCACGCCTCGCTTGTTGGCATGGTTCTGCCCAACGATGAGCTCGAGGTTAAGCTTCAGCACACTGGCATGGTCTCTGGTCGCAAGATCATCAAGGTTGAGGTACGCAACAAGGAGACCGAGGACAAGGTTCTTGAGGGTGAGGCCGAGGTTGAACAGCCTGTGACTGCCTATGTCTTCACTGGACAGGGTTCTCAGGAACAGGGTATGGGTATGGAGTTGTACGCCAGCAGTCCCGTTGCCAAGGAGGTCTGGGATCGCGCCGACAAGTACCTCCTCGATGCCTATGGTAAGTTACATGAATCAGTGTTATCAATGTGCATCTGCTAATATATCCCAGGTTTCTCTATCACCAACATTGTCAAGAACAACCCTAAGGAGCTCACCATTCACTTTGGTGGTCCCCGTGGTAAGGCTATCCGCCAGAACTACATTGCGATGACTTTCGAGACCGTGGCTGCGGATGGTAGCATCAAGTCGGAGAAGATTTTCAAGGAGATTGATGAGACCACTACCTCATACACCTACCGCTCCCCTACTGGTCTGCTCTCGGCCACTCAGTTCACTCAGCCTGCCCTTACCTTGATGGAGAAGGCTAGCTTTGAGGACATGAAGGCCAAGGGACTTGTGCCTAACAACAGCACCTTCGCTGGTCACTCTCTCGGTGAATACTCGGCCCTTGCTGCCCTTGCCGAGGTCATGCCGATCGAGAGTTTGGTGTCAGTTGTGTTCTACCGTGGACTCACCATGCAGGTTGCCGTCGAGCGTGATGCTGCTGGCCGATCTAACTACTCCATGTGCGCCGTTAACCCCAGCCGCATCAGCAAGACATTCAACGAAGCCGCTCTCCAGTTCGTTGTTGACAACATCGCTGAGGAGACTGGCTGGCTCCTTGAGATTGTCAACTACAACATTGCCAATATGCAGTATGTTTGCGCTGGTGATCTCCGTGCGCTCGACACTCTTGCTGGTGTGACCAACTTCATCAAGATCCAGAAGATTGATATTGAAGAGGTCAAGGACAACATCGAGGAGGTCAAGGGACACCTCCGCGAGATTATCCGCGGCTGTGCCGAGAAGACTCTTGCCAAGCCCACTCCTCTTGAGCTGGAGCGTGGCTTCGCTACCATCCCTCTCCGTGGTATCGATGTGCCCTTCCACTCGACCTTCCTTCGATCTGGTGTCAAACCCTTCCGATCTTTCTTGCTCAAGAAGATCAACAAGACATCCATCGACCCCTCCAAGTTGGTTGGAAAGTATATTCCCAACGTGACGGCCAAGCCGTTCGCGCTGACCAAGGAGTACTTCGAGGATGTGTACAAGCTGACCAACTCGCCCAAGATTGGTGCCGTGTTGGCCAACTGGGAGAAGTATAACCAGGATGAGACCGCTACCAATGGTGTTGAAGGTAGCGACAGCTCTAGTGGCGAGTATGAGGGCTCTGGCCGTGCTGCTTGAGCGAATTACAAAACAAAAGAGAAAGGGAAATATAATAAAAAAGAGGAAAGGGACCATGCAAAGACATGATCTAATGGAAGATTAGAGATGGATGGATGATCACGAAGAGAGTTTACAGATTCCCAGCCGGATTGTTATCCTGGCATGAGTATATTAACGATGTATCTTGTTATCTTTAGCTAGAGGGGCGTTTGTTTTTGCTACAAGTTTAGACAATTTTGAATGTTTGATGAAATTTGGCTCATGATGAATCGAATAATGCATCTCGTCCTGTGAAAGCTTGGTTGCGCAAGTTTGTGATGTTGGTTCGCTACAGATGCTGTGGTACAAGTGAAGCTCGTACAGGAAATAATTGACGAGATAACGAAATACCTGGCACTGATAGGTACGCCTCAGCTCGGCGATTGTACCACCCTAACTTTGGATCCCACTGGTTCTGAGCGGTAGCGGTCGGCTGCCGGCGACAGCCGGAGACAGACAAGTGGTGGAGATGGCCTATCAGGGGAATCAAGTCCGCCTTGGTCGCTAACAATATCGCAAACATAGATAAGTTTACGTGTTCATGAATTCGTATATAATGCCCAAAGGGGAAGGGATTTAGATTCGTTCTTCTTGCTCTCGGGGTTTCTCTTTTCTTTCGGCTCTGTTCGCTATTACATCAACCCCACTTGGCATCTTACTTCCTATTGTTCAACAACACAGCGAACATTTGAGAGGTTAATATAGAGGAATCTACAATGGCGGGCTTAAAGAAACAAGTCTTTGTGGGGACTTTCATATCCAGCAAAAGCCCCAAAGAGCTTGACTATCAGCATGATACGATTGTATGTGTTGATGGGGAGGGTAAAATTGTCAAGGTCGACACAGAGGGCGGTAGTACCGAGCAGATTGGGAAGAGACTACGCGAAACTCTGGACTGGGAGCTCAGCGATGTAGATGTTCATATCGCGAAGCCCGGCCAGTTCTTCTTCCCTGGTTTTGTTGGTGAGTGATACAGCCCTCGTTTCCAAGAAACACACTGACAGAAACACCAGACTCACATGTGCATGCTTCTCAATACCCAAATGTGGGAATCTTTGGAAAGACCACTCTCCTAGACTGGTTGGAAAAATACACATTCCCTCTAGAGTCGAGTCTAAAAGACTTGAGCAAGGCAAAGCGAGTATATGGCTCATGTGTTCGACGGACATTATCCCATGGAACGACAACAGCGGCTTACTATGCTACCATCGACGTAGCAGCAACGAACCTTCTCGCTGATATCTGCCTGGAGATAGGACAGCGAGCTCTTGTTGGACGCGTGTGTATGGACAACCCCGATATGTGTCCAAGCTACTATCGCGATGAGGGTGTCGAAGAGGGTCTCGAAAAGACGAGGCAGACGATTCGACATGTTCAGAAAATCGACCCTGAGTTTAAACTCGTATCACCGGTGCTGACACCACGATTTGCACCAACTTGCTCTAGCGAGTCGATGAAGGGACTGGCCAAGATCCAAAAGGAACTGGATCTTCCTGTTCAGACACACGTTTCCGAGAACGAAGGAGAAGTCGAACTTGTCGCAAAGCTGTTTCCGGAGTCGGAGTCGTATACGCAATTGTACGATGATTGCGGTCTTCTTACCACCCGGACGATTCTTGCGCACGCGATTCACTTGACCGAAGCGGAAGCAAAGCTGATTGCCCAACGGGGAAGTAAAATCTCGCATTGTCCGTGCAGCAACAGTTCGCTCACAAGCGGTTCTGCACGCGTACGGTGGCTCTGGGACAAGGGGATTACAGTTGGTCTCGGTACAGACATGAGCGGTGGCTACAGCCCTTCCATTCTCGAAGCAGCACGTCAAGCAGCCCTTGTGAGTCGACACGTCGCGATGGGAATGGATGAGGAAAAGGAGCGGAGCAAGTTGACGGTCGAAGAGGTGCTGTATCTTGCAACCCGCGGCGGTGCAGAGGTTGTTGGACTGGCTGATAGGATCGGTGGGTTCGTGGAGGGAATGGAGTGGGATGCACAGTTGATAGGACTAGGGAGTGTTGACGAGGATGGCCTGGCGGAGGATGACGGGAATGTGAATGTTTTCGGGTGGGAGACTTGGGAAGAGAAGATTGCGAAGTGGCTGTTTAACGGAGATGACAGGAATGTCAAGAGGGTTTGGGTCAGAGGGAGAACGGTTCATGTGAGATAGGTAGAGGACAACGAGATGAGCCGAGACAAACTGCCCATATTGTTTCAGACATGATCATGAACACTGAAACTAGCAGAGCAGTACCATACCCTTGTGATCACCAGCGTCAATGTTTCACCTGGTTTCATGCTCTTTCAGCCTTGATATGCCATGGCTTAATAAGAAGTGTGCTACAAACCCATGATATGATTGCTGTCCTAGGCGTTTCTCTGTCACTTCATCACTTCACCACTTCACCACTGAGAATACATGTCATTACGGACTTGTATTATGTAATAGATTCAGTTGATTGTGTGCATTACTATAAACTCCTGCCTGCCAACCCGAGGCATGACACTTTCTGTGAAGAAAACACAACAGATGCTATTCCCAAGTGAAGCCTTGGCTTCACTGATATATCCTCCATACTCGCACCAAAATTACCAACCAACCTCATCCGTTATGGTTCATAGCTCTCATATAATGGCCGAAATTCCATCTTCAATAACGGACACTCGGAACTGGGAGGCCTCGATGTGACTTCCATCCCGAGACTGCACCACTCCCCAATCGAGTGGCTTCTCCCCTCAGCCCTGTGTCTCCCCGACCGTTCGGCAGCCTTTCAATATTCCTAGCCTTCAGAGTCGAAATGGAGCATTTCATAATCGGCGTTGAAGAGGCTTTGGTTGCCCGCGCTTGTGAAGGAGCTCTCAATGGTCAGGTATTTGTCGTTTGCGAAATCGCTAGCCCGAGGAGTGATAATATGTTGGCTGGCACTGGTAGGTCGGCCGCCAAAGGCGTAGGGATCTCTGTGATCGACGTGGTCAAGTCTAGCGCGTGCGAGAATGGCTGGGTTGAAGACGTTGTTTGGGGTGGGGTTCGCAACTCTAGGGAGATCGGCTCTAGTGATCTCGCCTCTACCGTTCTCGGGCTTCTTGACCGTACGGGCATTGCTCTTGCTGGCTCTGCTAGGCTTGCTGGCCTTGGTAACTCTATTGGGCTTCTGTTTGTTCGTGGCGTTGCTATTGCCCTGAAGATTAGCGATGATGGAGGCATTTTCCTGGATCACATTGTTGTAGGAGACGGCATCGGAAATGCTGTTGTTAATAGGGAGACTGCCCTGGACTCCGTAGTTGACAGAGGTATTGTCTTGAAAGTTGATGTCAAAAGAGGCATTGTTCTGAGTACCGTTGTCAGTAGAGGCATTACTGAAAAGGCTGGTGTCAAAAGGGGCATCGCCCTGAACACTGTGATCAAGGGAGGTACTGCACTGAGTACTGTTGCCGAGAGAGGCATTGCCGTAAAAGCTGGCGTCAAGAGGGATATTGTCCTGGGTAACGTAGTCGATAGAGGTACTGCCCTGAGTGCAGTCGTCGAGAGAGGTAATTCTCTGAAAACCATTGGTGGTGATGTTAGTGTTTTGCATATCATCGGTAGCAAAGAGAATGTCCTGGGGACTGTTATGTATGAACCCATTATTCTGAGACCCAAAGTTGAGGAAGCCAGTGGTTTGAGGGTCAAAGCTGTTAAGGGCATCATCCTGGAGTTCGTTATGCATCACAGTCCCGTCAGGAACCCAGTTGTTTTGCATGCTGTTGTTCTGCATGTCGTTGTTCAACATACCGCTGCTCTGCATGTTGTTGCTCTGCATGTTGTTGCTCTGCATGTTGTTGTTCTGCATGTTGTTGTTCTGCATGCCGTTGTTCTGCATGCCATTGTCCTGAATGTCGTAGTTGTTGAGAGGAGTGCCTTGAAAGTTCATGGACATAGCAGGGGTGTTGTCGATCTGAGCGTTTGGCTGATAGGCCCAGTTGTTTGGAGGAAGTGAGCCGCTGTTCATAGTGTGTGTACTAACCATGCTGTCAGTGTTCAGAGCGTTTCCGTCCATAGTATTGTTGAGAGCCATAGAACTGTTGATATTGATAGGATTGCCATCATCCGTGGCATTGCTGACATCAATAGTGTTGGCATATACGATTGCGCCCCCAGCATCGGCATTTTCGTTGGCTGGAGTCTCAGTTGGAACACCATTGATGTTGATGTGGCCACTTGTGTTGGCATGGATACTGTCGTTGAGGTTGCCATCGATCGTAGTAGGGGCTTCGGCCGTGTCACCAGTCGTCACACCGGGAGCGGTAGTGATATCGACATGGATTACATCTTCAGGAAAGGTCATCTCAACGAATTCGGTGAGATCCATCTCAGGCGGTTCCAGACCATGAGACTCTGCGTCCTGGATTTCACGATCCTTAGCCTCAATGGCAGCAATGATTGCTTGAACCTCGTTCTTCTTCTTAGCTTCGTCTTGTTTCGACAGCCGCTAGACACCAACATGTTAGTAAGTTCATCAGAATCGTAAGCACTGTAACTCACTGCGTTTCCTGTATTTCGAGCTGAATGTTCTAATCCTTTGATTTTCTTAATGTCCACCGATTGAGCTTGTTCGGCCTGGCACACTTTTCCATCCATATCTTGTAACATTTGGTTCTTGAGGGGGTCGGGGATGGCATCCCATTCTCGTGGGTTGGCGCCAAGGGAGACAGCCTTGAGACGCCACCAGTTGTTCTCGACTTGTAACTTGCTAATGATTTTCTTGAGGTTTTTCTCTTTCTCTTCACGTCGCTCACGGGTTCCCTTTGCAGCTAGGTTGTTGCGGCCAAGATCAACCTGCTTCTGTCGGTTGAGAATAATTTCGTTCCTTCGTCGCAAGACTTCCTCGAGACGACGATCTTTATCTCCGGGAGGCATCTGGTAGGTACTACCAACAAATTCCTTGGGAGGCTGCCGAGGAAGTGCAGAGACAGGGGGAATGGGAATCTTGAAAGCCTGATTCCTGAGCTCATCCTGGATCATCTTGAAGCGACCATCAACATCGTCCTTGGGAAGAGCAGGATCGGGACCCAAGCCAACTTGACTGAGTTTGACACCTCCGATGAACATTGCGTGAGCACGAGGGTCCATAGAGCTAACGTCATATTGTGCCTGAAGCTGAGGGTCTATCGGAAGGTCAAGGTCTGTCTGTTGATTATCCGCGCCCATCTCGGAGGATGGGTCACCGGGCAGGTTCACAAGAGCTTGAAGACCTGCAGCTACTGGGTCCGTGTCTTGTTGAAGTGCAGCTGGGCTAGCAACACCCTGGTTGTCAGCAGCTTGTTGAGAAGCAGCAGCAGCATGGATTCGCTTGTGCTCGGCGACAGCCAGGTTAATAAGTTGCTTGACAACACACGCTTTAAGACTGCCGTCTTTTCCGTATCTGTCTCTGTGGAATTGCTTGAACGCTTCAGAGAAACCAGGGATCTCCCACCATGCACCAGGGACGGGATCAGAACGGGGTGCTTGGATCTGAAGTTGTTGAGCCGGCTGATGTGGCGGCAGGGAGATCGTAGAAGGTGCGGGAAACTGAGGTTGAGCCAACTGAGATGCCTGCTGAGATGCCTGTAGAGCGACCGTAGAAGGAAGGGCTTGGATATGAGGCTGAACAGGCTGAGATACCTTCAGAGCTGGCTTCTTGGTAGGAGGACCTTCCCGGGAAGTTGAGGGTCCGACACTGTCGATAGATCGCTTCAGAGATTTTCTGGGCTGTTTGCCCTTATTAGAAGGGGGTGCTTCTGTTTGAGGTTGTTGAACCTGTTGAGGTCCCTGTGGAATAGACAACTGAGACGTTGAAGCTTGCTCTTGAGCCTTCTTGGGCTGTATTCTTCTGGGCTTCTTAGCAGGGGGCGCTCTGGTCTGAGGTTGTTGAGACTGTTCTGTGACTGGCACAGTAGGTAGCCGGAGAGTAGTTGATGTCTGAGCTGCTTGGGATCCAGCAGCATGTGGGAAACTGGTGCCAAAGGCTCTGACAGATGCAATGGCTTCTTCCGCGGACCCAGGTGGCAGATGTACTTGAGACAATGGGTGTGCAGGTTGAAGAGGCTTCAAGGGAAGTCTTTCAGACATGGCGTCTTCTGGACGCGAAACCGCGTGGGTCATAAATAGAGTGGGTGTTGTAGTGTGAAAGTAATTCTGTAACTAATGTATCGTGCAGTGATTAAGGGTAGATGTGACGTGCGGCAGTGAATAGCTGCACAAGTTGTGGGTGGGAGATAGAGTAGTGCAGTGATGCAGTGATGTGGTGCAAAGGGATGAAATGACAAAGCAAGAGATGCTCGTGACTAAAAGAGAGATCAAGATAAGATGATCCAAAGGATAGAAGTGTGTTGTGGTAAAAAAGAAGTTTTGGTTTGTGAGAGTGATGTTGTGGTGGGAGAAGATGAGAGGAGGAGAAAGGAAGAGATGGGGGAACGAAGTAAGTGGAGCAACCAAGAAGGCAGAACAGAAAACGCAGCGAAGCGGACCTCGAACTGCCAGTGTCAGTAGAAATAGCGGGCAATGCAGTCGAGACAAGCCAGTGAGTTCCCTACGTGGAAATCTCGCAGTGGCATAGGGGCATTATGAGCTAACGCACTTGGTCACTGCGAGGTATAGTCCGCCTATGACGGTGGAAGCACGCGCAGACAGACAGTTTGCAGCTAGGAGACGCGCCTGAAGACGTGGTCAAGAAAAGAAAACGTCACGGGCAGAGCAGCAGGTTATATCCCATCTGATGCAATGGAAACCAAATGCCTGCATTTTTGTTTGGCAGCCCACGTGGGCATATCTCATACATCTTTGACAACATCGTCTAAATAACAAATACTGAGCATACTATGCTATGTATCTATATCGAATGTATGATATTTTACAAGTGATGCATGTCCATGAAGCTATATCATCGAGTGTCTGGCGGACCCTATGCGTTGAAGTCGAGAGTGGAGTTCCATATCCCGGCACTACAGAGCCTCTATCCCCCACATAAAGTCGATGAATACGGAAATAAAATGCCAATAGCTTGGGTGAAGAAAACACATGACGTGGTTACTCGCGAGGGTGTACGAGGCGTAACATGCAAGGAAAACAATTCTAGCAAGAACGCACTCTGATAGTTGTTTATATATTTCAAGCTCTTGCTCTTATTACAGAAATGTTAAAAAGAGCTATCCTTGGTGAGTCATTCGTTATTATTTCTTTTGTTGATGTCTTAATTCGTCTTGGTGGTTTACCCCCCCAACTCGCCAACTCGCCCCATTATCGGCATTCACTAGTGTCTAAGCCTCCAAACCCCGACCCTGAGGGCATCTTGTATCGTGTATTCATCGTCAGTGTTTTTTTTGGAGTCATGTCGATCGTACCGCTTCATCACAGCTAACTCGTATCATGGTTCGTGTCGTAGGCAGTCGCCGTATCCATGGTACACGTCAAAACAGCTCGCCAAATCGTTGAACTATCAAGACAAAAACAACATAGAAACAATGCCACGCCATCTCGGTCCGTCAGGATGCATTTTCGAAAGCGCTGGATCGTCCTGTGTTGATGGGCGTAAATAGGGATTGCCGTTGGCGTTGGCCGTCAGCAGTGCCGTTGGCGATGCACCTACATTAACGAGAAAGAGAAAAAGGTCTCTGGGACCGACCAAGAGGACGAAATATCCCATCCAACTTAATCTACTGAGATGAACATGTTCGCTCGTTCTGTCGTAGTCTTACTGAACATACTTGTTCACCACCCCCTTCACTTTACATTCGCGCCCTTTGTTTGAACAGCACCCAACACTCACTCATATACAACCAGCATTGATCTCATTGCTAATCTATTCCTTTACCAGTCATTCATACCATCATCGATCGCGAACCATCCCGAGAAAGACATGATTTCGTCAAGAACTCAACAAATTAATAGGAATTGAATTTCCACATGCCAAAAGACTTGGCTTTTCGACAACACATCGCTGCCCGCTTCATGGTATCTAAAAGCACCGCGCCGCTCCCATACTCAAGTCATGTCTCGAGTCCATCAAGGCCGTTATCCACCCGAAAGAGAGTGTTCCAATACGCCGCCGCGAATACGTTGCCCCCTTTTTCCAATCCCTATGGCTTGTTTGCCGTTATCTTGACCAGAGCCCTGCTCACAAGGCCAATCCTGTTCCGTCCTTTGTCCATCGATAAACCGCCAAAAGCTCCCTTCGCCGTTGCTGCTGCTCTCCCAGATCCTCAGGTACACGACCTCGAACCTGAGCAAGAGCGCTGCGCATAACTTTGCTGAATTTTCGCTATCCATTGTTAGTATTTGCGCTGAGATCTCAATTCCTAGAGAAGGACTTACCTGATATTCTGTGCTTAGAGTGACAACACATGCTTCGTGAGCCCGCACGATTGTCTCACATGCTTTCGCAACACTTGGTGATGCCTCCGATTGCAGCTTATCCGCAATAAGCAGCAACAAGAACGACCCTTGAAGAAGATAGATACCGAAGAAGAACGGCATGAATTCAAGTCCAGGATCGAATTCAAGAATCTGGTTGATCGCTTCAGCCGCAGCAACAGCATGGCTCGTTGATGTGATGAATCCTTGCGATGAGATCCACAAATCCTCATCATCCAGCAAGTTGATGGGATCCCATTTTCCAGCCAACAGAATATGCAAGACGTGCATGACGTGAGTTCCGTATGCAATAACGATTCGCGTCTGTATATTGCTCTCGGTGAGACGATTCGATCCGTTAGTGTGTACTGAATGGACTGACGGCGTGTTGGCATCAGGAACCCCTGAGCGCTCGTTGCCCTCGTTCTGAGCATCAACTCTTTCCTCCGCCGGTCGGGGCAGGTTCTTATGCTCGAAAGCCTGCAAGCTCTGCTCATAAATCTCCAGATGTCGAGTAATTTCTGCGGTTTGGGCATTCCACTCGTGGCCTTGACGAAAGCCGGTTCCGAAACGCGGGTGATTCTTTGCGTGGTGCAAGTCGACAATTTCACCCAGGATTGTCATGAGAGGGAGGAAATATCCAAATATACTGTGACCTCGGCACTCGTATTGAGGACCATGAGCTTGTATCATGTCGGCGCCATACCCTTCTGGACTCGTGCCTAGTAAATTAGGATCCGTGGTTGAATTCGAGTGGCCGCTGAAATCGCCGCTCTGCCATCGGGCATCGTCCATGGGTTGCAACAAACCCTGGCACTCGATATCGAGCAGAAACAGGGGGCGATTGTAACACAATGCCAAATGTCTATCGACGATGTAAAGGAGCCACCATATTCGGCGTCGCTCCTCACGTTCTTCCTCGCCTACATATCCGCTACCACTAATACCGCCTTCTCCGTCATCTGCGGTGTCAGTGTCCATGTGCTCTTGAGTCGCAGGCGAAGGTCCAGGGGGGAGCTCACGACCCAGCTTCAGCTCACGAGCAAGACCCCAAGCGGCGGTCCACCATCTCATACTTGCGCCTTTGTATTCGCTAGCAGAGACGACGACCGCCAAATGAATGTAAGTTATCACGTCGTCAAGACTACCTGCAGCACCAAATGGCCCTGATTCAGCACTTGTAGCATCAAGGCTAATTGAGCCGGGCATAGCCACACCCAACCCGCCAAGGGCAACACCATCAGCAACGGGGCTGGGCGCATCGCTCGGTGCTGTATGAATGAGTGGCCGAAGCAGATACACTGTAAGTTCTAAGAGCTTCTGACACGTCTTGGCACGAGCTGATGGTGTGCTGGCGAGGAAAGGAGCGTCACTAGTCTGTGCAGCAACCCAAAGCATGCTTGCCAAGAGGGCTGGTTGACATGGTCTCGGCCTCGTCTGATCAAGGAAATATCGTTTTCGGAATACGAACCCCAAGACATAGGGTGACATCGGGTGCATCTGGGCCGATGAAGAAGACGCAAAGTATAAGTCGATTAAATCGCAAGCCAGCGGGATAGGGATAAGGTTGTTGAGATATGGCACTAATGGCTCAAGGACAGGATACCGCAACTTCGAGTTATTGAAGGCCGGAGCTGGGACCTGGGACTGATATTGACCTGGCGGTGAAGCCATCGAGATTCCCCATCCAGGTGAAGTTCCCTTCCCCATAGAGTACCCAAGAGGGCTATTTCCCATCCTGAATGTGGGGTTATTGGCAAAGTTGGGAGGACTCTGGGCTTGCATCGAATATGGGAATTCAGCATAACCAGGCATGTTGCCTCGTCCGTTGGCCGCATATGACTGACCGTTGAGCACAGGACCTTCAAGACCCTGCGTCTCATAGCCGTGTGCCATACTTCCGAAACCATTAAGATCCAGACCGCCGTTATTTTCAATGTGTTCGCCATCCAGAGAGGAACGACCCAGGTGTGGTTGCTCGCTTATGTTGCCAAGGGGGTCGAGGCCTTCCAGACCTTGAGTATGTCGCATCACATCGTCGCCGGGATCTCTGCTCGATTTGCTGCTTGTGCTCGGCTGTCGTTCATTAGATTGTTGCTCCAGTACCATATTCGACGAGTCGAGTCCCTTGTTGCCAGATTGGCCATTCTCAGATGTGGATTCATCAAGAGTCTGGCCATTGGCAGCCGCCGCCGCCTGAGCAGCAGCTTGCTGGGCCAGTTCCTTTCTCGACGCCTTTCCTCTCTTCTTCCTTTCGCGGATGTACTCACATCCCAGGCCGAATTCTACAGAAGTCAGAAACACTCTGTTAATGTTTGACCTCAGTACCTACCAATGCAGTGTGCGCAGGGGTGTTGACCGTCACATTTCGTGCGTAGTTGATTGCACTGATCGCAAGCTCGACTGATTCTTCTCCTGATGGGCCCTGAAGTGCTGGCGTTTCGCGGATGAATTCCATAAGGATGTTGTCGATTTTTTACTTGGGGACCTGACCTCTCCAGATGAGCGTTTGAGAGGGGGACAGCTTGCGAAAGTGGTTGAATCGGATACTGATGGCTTTGCCCGAGTGATTCCAGTCCTGTACCTGACATCGTGCCTTGCTGGACATTACCATCCGGTGAGATGTTGGAGGAGGTGATGTTCTGGTAAGGGGAAAAACGTTGAAGTGGATTAGACAACATGTCGCTGGTGCTCGCGCTCAACCGCAGACGCTGCGGAGGGTCTGGCGGCAGTAAGGGTACTGTGGGTTCGAGTATCCGTAGCTAGGATAGGATCGGAGAATGTTGTGAGCTATTCCCCTCTCTTGGAGAGACGGGGACAGCTTCACTGATAAACCTGGTCAGCTTGCCACTCCTGCAGGCAGAACTCAAATCAGTTTATGGGGAAGTGCCAGATGTAAGAGGTAGGTAAACAGGGGTTCGAGTCTGATGACGGCTGCAGGCAGGTTGCAGAGGCATCAAAACAGACCAAGATCAACGCGTATTGGTATTAGGGGGCAAATTTGTCGGGGAGCGGGGACCGCTGAGTGATTGACAAGGCATCTGACACCTTTGCATTACAGGTAGTGATGAACACAGGGTTTTGGGAGTAGAGGGTTGTGAGAGTACGTCTTGCTGTACATATGAGGAGGGCAGGGTGTAAGAAACGGGTTGACACTTGGCAGGGAAAGTGAAGGGATTTGGGGAGATGAAAGACGGTTCAGGAGATGAGACAAAGTGAAGGCATACACTTACAGTACCCTGGTCGTTTGAGGTGTCTAGCTGCCGTCGTGAACTCTGGCTAAATAGCTTATTGCCAGATGCGTTGGGATTTGCGGCAATGTCAAGTCAAGCTGGGCCTCCTCTTTGGACTCTGTGCTTAAACACAGCTCGACAAGATCTTCTTCGTCTTTGATGCAATTGATTTGGTGATTCTTGTTTTAGAGAGGCAGGAGAAGAACGGAATCTTCACATCAAGATTGGTCACCTTATGGCTCGTTTTAAAGAGACTCAAGTAAAGTCAAGTCATGTCAGATCAGAAGACTGAGTGACTGACAAGTGGATCCTCGAGGTTTGACGTTGAGTGAGTCGTGAGTGCTATAAAAGTCAAAAACTCTAGGGTCGAAATCCAACTTTGAGACGGAGAATTGGGATCGCAAAGATCAGAAAAAGAAGCAATATGGATAGATTCGAATGCTCTTAACCAACGATGACAAGGACAATCTTGATCGGACGGCAACGAAAGAAGGGACGAGAGAATCGGGCGTTGTGTTTTTCTGGAGAAACCAAACCAAACCAACCCCAACCCAAGGCATGACCGCTCGTGACTGAAATGTCGGGCGGTACCAGGAAAACCTGGGCATGGACGGGGCCTGTCGACAGAAACGGGGGAGTACTTTTACTAGACCAGCATGCCCCATGAAGTTGCCGCATGCCAAATGGTTCGCTTACTACTCCGTACGGAGAAGTGAGGATCTAGCCTTAGTTAGACTCCAAGCTTGGGAGCGAGGTCCCGCCGAAGGTGGGTTGATGAACAGATGTGGAGTGGTGTAAGAGGTGGAGGATTTTTGGCGCCATGGGGTGCCACTCCTACCAACGAATTGCTTGTCCTTGTCGGTTGGATCTTCCGAGAAAGAGTTCTTTAATGACTGTCATGTCACAGTCGTAGTCAATCTGGGGGGTGTCTTGTTCGAGACGTGTTCTTTTCTTTACTTTTCGCCGACCGGCTTCGAAACTAGCCGTGTCCTGCTTGTCACGTCTTCGTCTTAAACCCGCCACAACAAATTGACATTAACCGTGAACCTGGGGAAATTGACAACAACAGTTCGTCCATCTGGGGCCGAGATGCAATGATGCAAAAAGGTGGCAGCCATCTCTAGGATCCCATCTTATTCCAGACAACAATTGGACGGGGTAGAGGCGAGAAGCCACTGTCGGTAGCTTCCTCATATGTATGATTGCCACCCATCTAGGAAAAGAGCTGTAGCACGCCCATGGTCCTGAAGCATGTGCTGACGTCTGAGAGAACCGTTCGTTGCCTTTGTTGGAACCGGTGATGTTATTGATTGAGACTTGTCTATTGTCTATGGCTGTCCCTGTAGGGGAAAGCCCAGGGTCGTTGGATCTAGTGGCGTCGAGCGCGTGGCCGCCCATCTGAGGCTCTCAGACACTGGCACACTGACACAGACCTGACAAACCCGGGCCTAACTTTAGGTTAGCCGAGGCTTGACGTCGAATATCCCATCGGCGTTTGAAGTTTTGGGGGAGGGGGAGGGACACGGCAGAGCAGAACGGCATTGTAGAGCTTGAAAGTGCCAAGTGCTCTGCTCGTAAGACGGTCGAAGGATGATGAAGGATCTTCGGGCTTCGTTCCCAGGGCCTACGATCCGTTCCGTAAGTTGCTAGAGGCGTCAGGGTAACTACAGCATGTGCTATATTCCAATGAACATATCATGGACTTGCACTGCATCTGCATCCACAAAGTGGATTGAAGCAGGGCAGGGAACGGGATCGGGAGGGAGGTGTGGGTGAAGAAGAATGCTTGGGACTTTCCTATTGCTCTCAGTTCCCCGGATTTTCATGGTCGAGACAATTGACTTTATCCCCTTGTTCTGATGTTCATGTTCTTTTGCTGAGATTCGAGCTTGAATGCCAATGAACGAACCAATGTGCTACGTGAACTGAACCCCAGGTGATTGATTGACTATGCGCCTTCCTCAACGGTTGTTAGTGCACTGGGAGGGACTCTTTGGGGCTCCAGCTTTTATTCTTCCCCCAATCTCTGAGATCGAGGACAACCGGGGGGCCAATTAGCTTTGGGTTCGGCTCATCTCCAGGAGCTTAACTTAGATGTTGTTAAACCCCAAAAGGGAATTACTCGCGAGCTTGACTTTCGATTTAATTTCTCCCATATCCCGAAAATTTCCACTTCCAAGCTTGAAGTTACAGCTTCGCCATCTTCCCGCCAAACTCTTCACATCTTCCTTCTTACCAATTCTTGTGTAACCTCTGTTGCTGGACTATATTATCGGTAGCCTGTAGTTAACCCGGCATTTGCGCCCGCATTCGCGCACCAATCAACCCATCGAGAGCCCTGTCAGAGCCTGCACCGGAAGCGCGGATTAGCTCAGTCGAATGTATGCAATGCCAGGCTCCAGCATAACTCAAGCTACCATAGGCGATTCAATCACTCCAAGTAGCATTTGAACCGCATGCCAGGGGCTTGGCTACGAGTTGGATGGATACAATGCCTGAGCCCTCCATCGTGATCTTCCCCCAGCTCTGTATCATACCGTACCTTACTTGCTACTAATTCTTCCTACTGTATGTTCCTTCACAGCTCCTACGCTGTAACTCACTTTCCAGAAAGCCAATCTCGCCAATCGCTACCTCCCCTCATGACGTCCACCACCGGAATGTTTTGCTTGTGGCGCCGAGGGTCCAACGGCCTTCCGGGCCGATTTCCCCACACTCGCCCCATCCACATACACCCCTGTCATGTACCTCATATGCTTTATGTATTCTGCACTCTCCCCGGTCCAAAGGCTCCATGAACTGGCCCTTCAGTTCGTCTTGACACCATCTTCAACCAGAGACTCGCACTGCAGCGTGTGCTTCATCGTCCCTTGTTCCCGGATACCACGTGGCTCTCTCTTCCACAACCTCTTATGTCGCGGTCGAAGCTTGAGCCTTGAACCATCTTTGTGATGTGACAGCCCTTTCACCTCGTTTTTAGCGATAGCAGTGTCTATATGACCACTTTATCTGTAACCGCCTGAATCTCAGGTCGGCAAATGCGGTCTGTGAGCCTAGCTGAATTACGGAGAGCTGAGCCGGGCTTTTTATTATTCAATCGTAATAATATAGCCAAAGCTTACCGCGTAGGAGAGAGATCCCGACTTCAAAGTTGTCACACCGCATTATGGCCAGTTGTGTAATACGAATCCCCAAGTCTACACCCAATCCATCAATTAATTCATGCTTCTTGTTTTGGCTAGTATACTTTTGACGACCAACTCCGATCCCCATCTAGTAACTGAAAATTCTTCATCCAAGTCGTGACTATTAAAAACAGATGCAGCAAAATTTACAGTCTTGTGGCGGGATTTTTCAGCCCCTTTAATCTAAGCCCGGAAGCCATCCACCACGGGATAATGAAGCTCCTAACCCATCGAGCGCTGCTATCTGGTCATTTGTTTCAGCTTGCATATTGCCGTTACCTTCTGTGCTGCTGTTAGGGGTATCCTGATTGTTGCTGTCACCAAACATGAACACAGAATTGTCCTGTCCGTTGTTGGCCATCTGCCAGGCCTCAAAACTCTGGTGCCACCTTGCGCTGTCGTTCAAGAACCATTCTTGCCCTTCCATCCTCATGGACCGGTTGGATGTCGGAGGATTGCTGACAGGCGGGACACTTGTGCCGGCGTTTGCCATGTTGTTGCGGTTGATGGGTGCAAATGCCTGCTGATAAGATGGCATTGATGCTGTAACAGGGACAGAACCCCATCCACCCATAGGCTCGGGTCCAAATCCTGCGTTGGATCTGTTCAAAGGAATCCCCTGTTGCTGGGAAAGGACGGTGTTCGACAACGGGGCGCTTGTCAGCATGGCGTCTGTTACAGATCTTTGAGGCTGGTGCTGCGGCTGTTGCTGTTGAAGCTGTTGCATCGGTCGAGCGAATTGTGCTCGATTATACGGGGGAAAGGGGCTGTATTCACCCATGACCTTCATCCCCAGACCACCATCAGAAAGGGGCGAAGCTCCTGCCTGCGAATGAGGTGACGGGACATCAGATGTGCTGTATGTTCCGTATTTTTCGTCGGCCCGATGAAGCACGAATGCTGCATCCTCAGGGAGTTCGCAATTCCACTTCCGGGCGAGAACGCTCAGGATACTCAAGGTTCTTCTCGCGCAAAGCCAATCTTCCGCAATTTCTTCGAGATGCTTTACCCCATGAGTGATATCCCGACGAGCAGTTTTTTCGGGAAGATTTAGTAAATGGATTGTGCATGCGCTGTGCACCATATACACTGCGATGTTACAAATCTGGCGCAAGTTCCAAAGCTTCTTGTACAATCGAAGCAATTTTGAGATTGCTCCTGCATTTGCTGTACAAATACGGCGGGGTGAGACATGTGGCGGTAGAGGCGAAGAAGTAGGTGAGTACTTTAGGAAAGGTCGGAAGAGATGTATGTATTGGAGATGAAAGAACATGCTATCCAGGGTCAGTCATTTGTGGCTTAGCTGTCCGTTACTGTGTCACTTACTGCATCAGAAGCACATTGGGTAGCTGGCCATCTTTAGGCTCAAACTCCCTTGGAAGTTCTTTTCGCCACTCCTCTAGACGGCGGTGCAGTTCACTTAACTTCTTGAGCTCTACCGTCTTCCCACTGGACCTGCCAATATGACTTGGATGGTAAAAGAACGCGAGCAAATCACTACTGATCTCGGAAAGCTTTGACATCTGCAGAGCTATAGCTCGTGTTCGTGCTGGCTGTTTAAATGACTGGTCAAATCCACTGTCCGTATAAGGAGACCATGATTCGGCATCTTCATCCGGGAATACATCGAATTTGGAAACGTTGAACGAACTCTTGGGGATCTGAGGTAGCCTGCCGAGGTAATTGGACCAGCATTTGTCGAACAGATAGCAGCCCCAGAATGTAATTCGCCTGGCATCAATCTCATAATCACTCATTCGCTCTTTGTCGAGCTGGCCAACATCTAGGTTCAGGCCGATATCTTCTGCCATGCGGAAACTCATTCCGCTATAAACCCAGCCCTTGGCTTCGCGAGCACAACCGGCCTCTCTTACCGACATGAGTGCTAATGCCTGAACGGTAACTAATCGGGGCTTTTCGTATTCGTCGTTTTCAACAATTAAGCGTTTTGCCTCAGCAAAAAAGTGATCGCCTTTCGTCCGGCTGTCGCCAGGGGTACCATAGGCGCCGGCTACACTTGTAAAATGGCAACCCAAGGCGAGCATAGCGTTGACCAAGAGGGATGAACAGTATGCAGTGCCTCGCCCTATCCCAGCCTTGCCTCTCAAAAAGTCTTGGAAGAAGAGTGTTTTTGAGAGCGTGGTAAAGTAAGGGTAGTGCCAGTTGAAATACATGTTGATTAGGTGAGTGATCAGCTGAGTGTCTTGGGTGACACGAGTCCAAGAGGTAATAGGATCCTGTCCAGTTGTGTAATCTTCAAAATTTGGCTCCATTTCTCCTTCGTGAGTCGGATCACTCAGATAGATAAGATGAGAGGTACCTCCGATGAAGCGAACGTTGCCGTTCTCGAGTCTGAGCTCACCCATTTTGCGAGCCAGATCCCTTTCACCCTGCTCGGGTTGGTCGGTAGTATAATTATCATTGGATTGATCATAATCATCAGAATCATCATTGGCCAACGGAATTGTCGGCTGTTGCGGTAGTTGCTGTAGTGGTTGCTGCTGTTGCAGCTTGATAATATCTTCGGCAACAGCGTCAAGGCTATTGCAGGTACGGATCTTCTGAACAATGCCCAACACGTCGTCCTCTTCAGCATTCAATATGGCTTCGATTAGAATCTGTAAGGTCGAATTGCGTGCCTTCATGCTGTCGACCTTTTCGCGATAAACACCCTTCCGGCGATGGTCTGAGTTAGGATCATAAACACACTCAGTTCCATATACGCTGGAGCATGCAGCGCAACTGGGAAGGGCACCATCGCACTTGGACTTGCGTTTACGGCACGCTATACACGCCGTACTCACGCATCGCCTCTTCTGACTGGCAGAGTCGGCGCCTCTGCGAGACTTCTTGCGAGTTGACCCTTGGGCAGTTGTCGATGGACCCGGCTGCACCGCGGTCTTGGGTTCCGGCTCTTCCATACTGTAACTGGGCAAGCGAAATCTGGTGATAAAAATGCACGCAAATCAAAACAAGTGGCAGAGGTCAGGATACAAGGAGATCCAGATAACAAACAGTCTTCGTGAGATGATATGACACGATGCTTTGAATGAATGTGCTGGTTCGTAGGCCCACAACCTAGACTGTGGGGGACGAAATTGTTGAACGAGATTAGCACTTTGGCTCAAACTACCTAAGCGAATATGAGGTCTTTATGTTTGGTTAATAGATACGGGTGCTGGTGATAGTTTAGATGTGATAGATTGGGAAAAAATTGGATAGGAGTTGGAGACTGAGCATATAGTCGTCCTAACAACTATTCCATCCTGACTTTGCGGGTTTTGTAATCAACGATGTCTAGTAGGGACAAGATGAGGGCTTCTGCCAAGTTGACCAACTCCACGGGACTTGTTACCCAGGGTTAACGCCGAAGACAGCCCGAGGGTGCCTGACCAAAGTGAGGTGATCTGAGATGAGGTGATGATGCGAGGCGATGAAACCTGAGATGGTAAAAAAAGACTGTGGATGAAGAGTGAAGAGGAATGGGAATGGGAATGTGTGAGATGGATTTCTTGCAGCTGAGGCCTAGACTCTGAACGCGGCTGATTAAGGTGAATCTTCAGGCGATTCCCGACTCGACCTGACCTGGCACCGAATGGATGTTCCTTCTGGTACTTTACTAATGTAGGAAAAGACCCTGAGGTAGGTGCACGCGTGGTAAGGTTAAGCAGGAGAAGGAACAGTGAAACTGGCGATGGTCAAGGAATTGAGTGGAGGCAAGAACCAAGCATCAGCGTGGAGGGTCCCGCATCCCCTTCAGTTCTAGCGACTCAGGGAATGGCGTTATGTAAGTCGTCTCTCTTGGACCAGCCACTCTAAATCGTCATTGTCTGGACCTGGGTCTGATACTGTTTCGGTATAGTCTGAATATTCGGCTTTTGGTGAGGACAGCCAGGATAGCTTATTTCCCGAAGCTCAAAACGCCAACTGTCTATCACATGGGATGGGATAATATTCTCAACAGAGATAATCGACATCTTTCCTGCATAATCCCCCACTTGAGATCGGCTAGCCAAGGATGTGGCTCATCACCCTTTGCACAGTAGCGGCCCGGGGGCCCCAGGGTCTCTGATAGCGGCTGTGCGACTTAGGTAGACCATCCTGATAAGCTCGCAGGAGAGTCCTCAGATTGGCTACAGAACGGCAATCAACAGGTCTAGATTCTCTATTGGGCCGGGACTTGAGCTGCATTCTTATCCACGGACGTGGAACCCAATAACCCCATCCGTGCTTCTTGTGGTGCCTTGAGGAAACGAGTTGGCCATGTACTGCCATGTACTGTATGTCTACTCCAATCAAGTGAACTGGCGGCTCAGCTGTACCTTATCAGCTTGAGGCAGGCATACGCTTTGATTTGTTCGTTCAGACTAGGTATAACCAAATATATATGCACTTGTACTCGCAGTTACTTTCCTATCATATCTTAGTGTGATACCAGTTGACTAGAAAAGAACGGAGAGCAGCCGTATCAAGCCCCTAACAATCCCTTTATTGGAGCATGCCCAAGATAGCCTCAAAACTTTGAACCAGTATAAATCCAGCCACCAACAGCAACGTTGTTGGCGGCTTGAGACCGGGAATCTAATATCCGCCGGTTGATGACTCCTCAAGCCGATTACAGCCGAGTTGCCTGCAAGTGTACTCGAGTTACACAACAGATGAGGCGCGCGGGTTGCGGAGATTATATGTGATCGTTTCAAACCGTATCAGTCGCCTACAACCCAATTCTTTTACATGCCCCCAAAGCTGACATCACTAGCCCGTAGCTACCTACTTTATACAAGGACCTAAATCATGACTTCGTAGAAGGATCAATATGTTTGGACTTAATTGCACGCTTAGCGCTGTTTCTAATGGCAGGAAAAATGTGATATCCTGACTTGTCATGCTTTTAACGGTGATGATACATACATACAAGGTACATCCGGTTATCTACCCGTACACTCTAGAAGGTGGTATATATTACACAGGCATCCCAATCCGCGTAGCCAAATTTCTTCCCAATTCCAAAAACCACATATTTCTTTTCGTTAACCTCGTCCCAAGTACCAGTTATGGGCCAGCTGGTTGGTCAAATAGCTGAAAGGCGTGGGCACCTCAGCCATACCCTTTCTTGCGACAGGATGACGCAGGTAGACTGCAGCACAGATGTTGGGGTTAACCTCAAGGTAGCGAGGGATGAAGGCAAAGGCAGACATGAATGGGCGAGGACGCCAGGGAGTAGCGTAGGGTTTAGAGGGATCGATAGGGTTCTCGGAGTCGTTTCTGAGAATGTTGATGAGGCGGCGGGTCTCCTCATAGGTCAAGTTCTCAGTGGCCATAATGTTCATAGCCCGGTCGCGATCTGCCTTATTCGTGATGCCCTCCAGACCCTTCTCGAGGACGTTGTTCTTGAATTGCAACTTCTTCGCCTTTCTTTCCTCCTTGCTTAATTTAGAATCTGATTTCTCAGCTTGTGCTTCAGCGGACTCCTCGGCCGATGCTTCAGCTGAACTCTCAGCGTTGGCTGCTTTAGCCAGTTTTGAGTCAGCCTTTCGGAATGTGTCGACGGACTCAAGCTTTGTGATCTGAGCCTGAATCTGATTGAGGAGGTCTCGTCCGTCAAGTTCGCGAGCCTCAGGAAGAGAGAGGAAACGCTGAGCAGTGTCACGGAATAGTCGTAAGTCTTTCTTCTGCTTAGCAGAAAGGTTTCTCGTGTCACCCTTCAGAATCTCTCTGGCGGTTGTTCGGAGGCTTTTGACACGGTGCAACTGCACCTCTCGCTCAACACGCTTGCGCGCATGTTTTCCAGGAGTCTTTGTATCAGCGGACTCAGCTTCCTCTCCATCCTTAGCAACAGCCTCGAGGACTTTGGATCGCTTCTTCAGCCCATGCTTCCTGACTGACTCTTCTTGTTGGTCGAGCATCTCCTTCTCACGGCTTTCCATAGTTGTATACTCAGCTGTCTTTTGCTCTCCAGTGCCATACAGAACTTTCTCAACCTCAACTTGGAACATATCACCAGGGTTCAACGCGTACGATGGGTGGACCATCTGTCAAATGTTAGAGCAATCCGTGATGAAAGCTTTCTATTGAAACAAACCTTCTTGCCGTTGACCTTGACAGCTCCATGAATAATAAATTGGCGAGCTTGTCGTACACTGCTAGCAAACATAGCACGGAAAACAGCCGTATCCAGTCTTCGCTCCAACGGCGCGAATGTCATTTGCATATAAGGTGTCATGTTCTGGAAATGTTCCGACAGCATATCATTCACATTGCCAAAAGCTCGGCCTCGCTGAGCAGGATGAGAAGGACTTCGGACCGTTGTACTGCCTTTGGGAACTCTGGAGTAGGTCTCGGCGGTCACATTGGATGTCGTCAGGCCTGAACCACGACCAGCGGCCTGCTCGGCACCATCGTTGGCGGCTAGGTACTCGACAGGAAGATCGACAGCGGATTGGAGACGTCTTGAAAAGAGCCGCACCCACTTCTTCTCGGAAACGTGCTCGCCGTGATAACCTCGGGTTTTCGACTTGGCTGCCCATTTCTGCTGGAAAAATGTTGCTCGACTGTTGACTTGGGGCTCGCGGCCGGCTGCGCGGGCGATGTTAAACAGATTGTACTTGTTCCATGATTGCCTGAGTTTCTATATGGTGTGTCGGTTAGTGAGGCAAAATTCACCTCTCGCGGGGTGGAACAGCCAACCCGGGTCAATTGGGGTCAAAGGTTGAGCATACCGGTCTTGTCAGACTATAATATTTCGTAGGCCGACGCATATTGGCAGATTGGGGCCCACGGTGCTGGGAACTGGCTCGTCGTGCTTGTCGTTAAGAGCCAAATTTTTGGCATCAATTCAGCTGGATCTCCGGATTATCTCGTGGGTCCGGCCGTGGTGGTTCAATTCAAAGTCACTCGCTTATGTCAGCTAGGGAAGATGAGAATCAATGGGTCCACTGACTTACACGCAGGACGCGACTCAATTAAACACGACGCGTCCCTAGCTCAGAGACGTCCCAAAGGGAATTTCATGAGTCCTATCAGCAACACCACCATTTTCACAATCCTTTAATATTAAGGATATTTTACTTCCCATAATATTGGAAGTCCTTACACAATGCTTTCAGCGTCGTCACCTATCACTTTCCCTCATTCTCCGCCACCGGCGAAACGAGCCAAACCCCACGATCATAGCCCTCCTAAACCGAAAGCTCGAGGTCCATTCCTTGTTGAGGACGATGATTCCGATTCAGACAGCAATGGTGAACCTACCGACTCTACGCGTGTAGCAAAACGTCTGATGACCGAGGATCCGCGAGAGAAGCCTTCAAATACCACTGCACAAGACCAAATAACATCTATTGATCTAGTTGATGAGGAAGAACCCTCAAGCACTCCTGATGTGCAAGCTCAAGAACCAACACGACTGAGCCAAAGACCAATCTTCACTAGTCCAATTTTCAGTAACCTTGTGCCGCAATCTTTCAAAGCAACAACATGTAACGGCAAGTCGGTCACAATCAAAGAGCGAAAGGCCAACTCTGCACCAACATACGAGTCCATGGTCGCAGCTCGATCGAAAACGAAAGAAGGGCGAGCGAAACGAAGCTACTACGGTGTAGATATCCACAATCTCATGAACGCTGCATCCGCAGAGATCGCAAATCAGAAACAAACCCAGCCCCAACGGCCTAATGTCCCTGTACAATCAGTCGAGCCCCAGCTGTCGAACAACAAAAAGCCCAAGAGAACTCGTTTATGGACGGAGAAATACCGGGCAAGGAACTTTATGGATCTGTGTGGTAACGATAATACCAACAGACGGGTACTAGGATGGTTGAAAAAGTGGGATCCTGTGGTGTTCCCTGGAGCAGCAAAGTCAAAGCCCGTGATAGCCAGACGACCAGGTGCTCAGCAACAAGAGGAGGAGGAAAAGCCTCACAGAAAAATATTGCTGCTCACAGGACCTCCAGGACTGGGAAAGACAACGTTGGCACACGTGTGTGCTAGACAAGCAGGTTATGAAGTTATGGAAATTAACGCCAGTGACGACCGAAGTCGTGATGTCGTCAAGAACCGCATCCGCACAAGCTTGGGAACAGAGAGTGTCAAAACTGTCAGTAACCACAAGGACGGTGACGGCCCCCCAAAATTGGCTAAACCAGCGTGCGTCGTGGTGGATGAGGTGGATGGCGTTGTAACTGGTTCAGGAGGATCAGGTGAAGGTGGCTTTGTCAAAGCACTGATAGATCTTGTTCTCCTGGACCAGAAGAATGCGTCAGGTGGCACCACAGAAAACTACGGGCGAAAGAAGAAAAAGGGTGATGACTTTCGACTGCTCCGACCTCTGATTCTTATTTGCAACGATGTATACGCGCCAGCGCTTCGGCCACTCCGGCACTCCAACTTGGCAGAAATCATTCACGTCGGCAAGCCCACTATGGAGTCAGTAGTTACCAGGTTAAAGTATGTTTTTGAAAAGGAGGGTATCCCTTGCGAGAAAGACGCTGCACGAAAGCTGTGTGAGGCAGCCTGGGGTATGACGAGCGGCATTGACGCTAGACGAGGAGCTGAGAGCACAGTGGAGGGTGACCTTCGAGGTGTCATGGTTGTTGGTGAATGGGTGGCGGGACGGTTTCGCGCATCAAATCTGAAAGGAAAGGGCTCTCTCACGCGGCAGTGGCTGGAGTGCAATGTCCTTCAAGATCTAACCAGCGGCGCGGGTGGCGCTCGAGGTCTAGGTCGAGGTGGTGTCAAGGATATCGTTTCACGTCTCTTCCAAGAAGGTGGCGGCTTTCCAAAGCAAGCCATGGACTTGTCTCAATCCAAAACACAGCATGAGCAACCACAGGCTGAGCTGGGTTTCGGCGAGTATCAAAAAAAGCATGCCATGGAAAGACTGCGGCAAATGATTGATACAAGCGGCGAAATCAGCCATATCATGACGGAGGTTTTTACCGAATACCCAAATCGCGAGTTCAACGATGATCTGTACCTTACAAAGCCTAATCAAGCATACGAATGGCTGCACTTTCACGACACATGTCAGTCACGGCTTTATGCTAGTCAAGAGTGGGAATTGGCACAATATCTCAGCCAGCCCGTCCTAGCATGCCATCACCTTTTCGCATCTCCTAAGCGGTATCTTCCCAGCATGGGCTATGATCGCCGTTGGGGCGCTGATGCGGAGGATGACTCTCCGCCTCCACTGCCATTCTCTGGTTCTCGAGCTGACTACCAAGCTTTCGAAGCAGAGCGTCAGAATAGGACTCAGCTCCAGGCTTTACAGGGACAGCTTCCACCCACACTGATGCGTTCGTTCCGCAGCGCTGAAGATGTTGCTACCGAGTTCCTCCCGTATCTTGCGCGAATAGTGTCTCCAGACGTCAAGCCCGTTGTGGTGGGTGGCAGTCAAGGATCCACGGCCAGCGTACGCAGAGAGAGCGAACGTGCCATGGTCAAGCGTGCAGCTGAGGCCCTCGCTGAAGTTGGTATCGAGCTGCAGAAGGGAAGAATTGAGAGTGAGTCGCTCACCAATCGGACACCACAATATGTGTATCGCATGGAACCGTAAGTCATTGTATACCTCGAACAGATGAAAAAAAAAAATTGAAAAAAAAAAAAAAAAAAAAAAAAAAAAAAAAAAAAAAACCAAA